>APFE030934284.1:30408-58384 GCA_000404065.3 Pinus taeda | reverse complement strand
AAGCTAAGACACCAATGTCCCAAGAACCAGAAGAGATGAAGGAGATGCAAGACAAAGGAAGTTGGAAGATCGTAGAGAAAAGAAAGAAAGCTACAACACCAATCTCGCCAAGAAAGACGAGGATCCAGACAAGTAAAAATTAAGAAAATTGTAGGTCCGATAGACCAATTTGGTCTCGGTGGACGTTAACCATCATCATCATCATCATCATCATCATCATTGAAAAACATTTTGTTGTATTCTTGACATAATTTGTCTACCAAGTTGTTCAATGCGTATGCTTGTTCCAAATTTGTAGGTATTATGGATTTCAATTTCTCATGAGTTGATGAGTTAACACATTTCATCTCATCATCTTCAAATAATGCACTATCTGGTCGTACATTGGTCGTTTCAACATTATATGAGAAATTATATAAATCATCATTGCTTGTTTCATTATGATAATTTAGAATGGGAGGAGAATCAAAGCATGGTAGAAGCTCTGTTTGGATTTCTGGGCCCAATATAGGTGATTCATTCAAATCAAATAAAATTCTAGGAATATCTGTAGTAGGATTAGTGACATTAGGGAATACATTTGCACCCAAGCTAATGTTACTTGCCAACATCTCAACTTTCAATACATGTTTACAGATGTTTCCATTTAAGGCCCACTTACAATTACAAAAGTGTAGATTGGAATCTTTATATATGACATTGTACCAAATATCACGAGTATTGTTATTTTGGCTATGAACCCAATAATCGTTGTTACTCTTTTCATCAGGCACACAATCTTCATTTGGGGTTTGGTTAGCTCTACACCTGGATGAATTCAAATGTTCCTCAATTTTTCTTGGTCGTACAAAACCATATTGTTTTAAACGTTGCATATGATTGTAATATAATACAACCTTTGTCAACAACACATAAATCAACCAATCAACCTGCCTATGGCATGCATTGTTTTTCTCACTTAGGTACCTTTGGTTGATATACTGATGGTAAGACTCAATTGCATTATTTGTATTTTGATTGGAATGTGGAAAGTTTCTATATGCTTTTGTCCACATATGTGTAGAAAGAAATTTATTGGTTATGAATTAATAACTATACATATGACATGCAAAAAAGAGTCATTAAAGCCACTTATAAGAAACTTACATATTTTGTTGTTGGCTAACCAAGTTGTTTTAAAATATTCTAAAACTTTGTATGGTCACTGAATCCTTCAAATAAACTTTCAACTGCCTTTTTACATATTCATCATCTGCACATGTGTGCATGATTTCTCCTAAAGCATGGAAAATTCGGATTTGGTTTTCCCTTCCTTGGACATTGTTTCCAACATTCTTCAACCATGCACGACGAACATGCCACACACATAATAATATTGTACAGTTGATTGAAGACCTGGAATAACATAACTGTTAGAGAGAATATACATTAAGAATATTTTTTATGTCTCTTATAAAAAGAATAAACACATCACCTTAATGCTTCAATTTCAGTAGTAGCATCATCTGTAATGAACGCTTTAACATGCCAATCTGGTTTCTCTTTCTTCCCAATGACAAAGAGAGTTGACATCCATTTACAAATATCAGCTATAGTATTGCGTGATGATATCACCCAAGCTACTGGAACCCCATTGTGATGTTTCTCGAAGACCATTAAAGTGTAAAGTTGATACTACATTACAAACAAAGTATACAATTATATTTATATAAGATACAAGCATTAAAATGGTGTTGAATAAATGAATTAATTTAGGGTAATTTTGTACTCACCCCGTACTTATTTGTACTAAATGTTGAATCCATTGAGATTATATTGTTGTGAGAATATTTTAGCATCATTGAACGCATCCACTTTGTCTGTATGCCTATGATAAAAGGGATGTTTTCAACAAGATCTTGTTTCTGGTAGAAGAAAAAGCTCTCAACTTGTTCCTTATACCAACATTCTACACTGATTGGATCACTTTGATCTTTAACATACTCTAGCCTTATGGTATCATTGTAAATGTTTAATATATCTTGTCTTGTCATGTATGTATCTCGAGATGTCCCTGTGTATAACTCACTGAGTCCATCCTTCACATGAGAGATGAACTTATCCCATATCATTATAACATTAAAACCTCTTTGTATTAAATGTTGGACAATAGATCGCATATCCCTTGTTAAATGTGGTCCATAACTGAATCTCATAGGCCTACAAATTGCATCTTTTCCATGACAAACAACATTGGATTTATCAATATGCCTACATGCAGTATATATTATTACAGCATCATTTGGTCTAAGTTGAAGTCGTCGCTATCCTAGGGTTTGGAGTACCTCTCAAGCTACAAATATCAGCACTTCCTCTTAGCGAGGGAGGTACCTCCAACACTAGGAAGTCTCCATCAACTTCATCACTGACGACACTAGCCCATATGGAATCCATCACTGCAATATACTTTGTATAATTAACCTTGTAATATCGATAGTTCCTTTGCATCATCTCATCTTAACCTGAAGACCTAAACACTTCCATAGGGCTACTCCATCTGAGTTTACATGGTCTCCAATGACTTAATCTACTATTGACCTCTTGTCCTACAAGGCCAGTCTAAGTTGTCCGTTTTGGGTAAATTGGTACATCAATTTCCCAGGGTCGTAACTTTGGCATACGATCTCCGTTTGATGCGTATGATAGCTCGTTAGAAAGATCTATCAGAGAACTACCACTTTGGGAAGGGCAACATTAGTCCATGGACCCATGTTGCCCCCAGATTTCCCAAAAAACGTCGTTTAGGGCCTCAAAACGGCTTCGGAAGTTTAGGACCTGAAAAACTGCTAAAAATAGTAAACTATGCTACAATTTAGGAAACTGAAAAAGCTGAAAGAGAAAATTGTGGGGGTCCAAATGGGATAGGTGGGTGGCCACCAACATCCACCTGGATCACCTACCCTACAAAAAATTGCCTTTCGCCAGGTTCTCCACTAATCCACTAAAACTCCCAGTTAATCTCACTTCCATGCTATTCAAGACCACATCTCCATGACTTCATTTGAACCCTTTTCTCCATGCTTTATATCATCTAGCTCCCTTTGAGCTACTTCATAATGCACACTCTAATTCACTAGCCCTTCAAAGTCACATTGATACTATGTTGTTTTTATGTGATACTAGTGTCTCAGATAGAATCTTAAATCATTTATGTTACAATCCAAGTATCAAAAGAAGGCAACTTTGCATAGTATAATAATATATAATAGTAAATCAACACATGGAAAAATATAGACAACTTCTTACAATTTTTTACAATCCAACTTTGTTATATTAACAAACTAATAATACAATAGTCTATCGTTCATGTGCGAGTGATAATTGCCCTCATACATCCACTGATATAAGAAAACAACAACTAGGGCTTGGTGTTAGTCCTTTGATAACCAATCTACCCTTACAAAGTACTCTGACTGTCTAGCTGATGTACAATTCCTCACAACTCCCTTAGTCATACATTGTACACATCTTCTTAGTCCTTTAAATCCTGATCTGCAACACCTCTAATATGCCTCTATCAATGAGCCAACTCCATTAGGTCAATGAACTCAGCTCCAAATGCTCTCTACTTGATTTTTAATATTTTAATGCATCAACACATTGATACTCCTCCCGAGTTGTTCACAACTCCATTTGTGAACAACTCTCAACTTCTCACTGTTGCTCCTAAGTTATTTTGGGAATTTCTTCCCACTAGTGCCTTTTTGTGTTGCCCGATGAAGACACACTTAGGGCTAGGGGACTTCCCTCTATCACTATCGATTTTCATTTTCTAGAAATGAACATAGAGCATGGAGGACTGACCAACATTTTTTGTAGATGTCCTTCTCCACAAGACAAATCTAGGGCTACAAATTGCACCTAGCTGATCAAATTTGTGATCTCTTCTTCTGCCACTTCTAATAATATCTTAGTACTTCAAGATACTTGTTCATGAGTGATTGAAGCAACCCTATACAACCCTCCATAAGTTGATTTTTATGCTACTCCAATTCTGCTTCTTCTAGTAGCCACCTTAGTCGATCAAGGTGCTACTCTAGGCCACAATTGGCCCACTCTCTCTCTACCCTCCAACAATCTATGAGCATCCAATACAAATGTCTAATCTAGACTCTGTCCTCTAGTAACAAATCATCCTTAAACACATCATCAATACATAACTTAGGGTTGTTTTGTCTCTGCTATAGCCTCTGCTCCTATTTAGGGCTTCCAACAACCTATTATCCCTCTCCAAAATGCTCTAACAACCTCCTAAATACTGTGAACTTTCTCCCTTGTGCTATTGCTTCCATATTTTTCTAAGGTCTTTCCATCCATTGTTTTGGCCTTTTGACCACCTTCTAATTGAGGTACAAGGCTATGACCCTCCTATCTAACTATTGTACAAGACTGCGACTCCTTTTAGAGATATGCCCACAGACAAATATCATACCAATCTACCAAAAATTACCTTGGATTGCACATAGAGTATCTCCATCCCTCAAAATAGGAAATGGCACCAAATCTATACACATATAGACCCAAAATTGTCCCTCAAGTCTGTGCCTGCTGCACAGATCAAACACGACCCTTAACAATCACTAGAGATCACCCACAGATCCTTTAATATTCACTAAGGTCTTCTTCTTAGATTTGTGGCCCAAAATAGATTTTCTTCTTGTGATAAGGTGTATATGGGGTAGTATTATGTGTTGTTATATCACACTTCTTTCAGAACTCCTAAAATTCATTCCCAAATAATTCTCCATTGTTATCCATCCTCATTGCCTTTAGTTTCCTCTTTGTCTAATTATCCACAAGAGCCTTAAAGTTTTAAATTTGTCAAGCACTTCAGATTTATTCCTCACAAAATAAATTTACGTATTTCTTGAGAATTCATCTATAAATGAGACATAATGCATATAGTTTCCTAGTGATTGAACCAACACATTTCCAAACACATCATTATGCATCCACTACAATATTTATTTTTTTGCCATACTACTAGAGGATAATATTACCTAATTATGTTTCTTGTATAGGAAATGCTCATATAAATCAAAATATAGAGAGTAATTATACATACATTCTACCATACCTTTACCATGTAGTTCTTGAAGGCCCTTCTTTCTGGTATGTCCCAGTTTTTTATTCCATACCATAGTCTTATTTCTAAATACTATAGGGTTTTTTCCTTCTTCAATTCCATTATGAGGAACAAAGGGATTGTTGCACCCATCACTAATAGTCCTTCTCAATATCTTATATAGAGTTCAAAGCTTAACTCCTCTTGCTAATACCATTGCTCCTTGAACTATTCTATACATTTTATTTTCAAACATTGTTTTTACACCTGCATCACTCATCTTGATTATTGAGATCAAATATATGGTCAATACTGTGATGTGTAGAACACCAAAGAGTGTTTTAATCCTTCCATCGATGAGATTCAATGTGAATTTTCCTCATCTTATGGTTTTGGTTGTCAATAAATATCCTAGGAAAATTTCATTTCCATCGTACCTTTCATACGCACAAACCACTCCTTGGGACGAGTCATATGAAAAGATTCAATTGAGTTAACCAACCATGCCTCAAGATCTACATGTGTGCATGAAAAGGGCAAGTACACATCCCCTACTTCATCTAAAGGTTTTTTCTTCTATAGAAGCAGTATCATAAGATCCTTTTCTTTATGTTTTCTTTTTTGCATCTCCAACATACATGTACAAATTTTCTTGGTGATTATATCTTCATTTAGATTTAGATCTCTTACTTGAGGAATTATTTTTGTTTCTATACTAATAAAACCCTACCAAATATTTAAGAAAAATTGATTAGAATATACCAAAAAAATATTATATATATATATTGATATATATATTTTTTTTGTTGGTTATCTTCAGGGACTTAAGCCTTTAATCTAGTAATTTATAATAATACTTTGAATAGAATGTCACTAATTAAAGCTACACTGTTGAACTACACTATAAAATAGTTAAATTACGTCAATATTTTATATTTAAATATAATTATATATATTAAATGATCACATCTATATGATAATTAGGTTGTTTAATATATATCCTTCATTGTAATAAATTGATTTTTTTAATAATATTTTAACCATAGTTTTAAGAATTTAAAATATTTAACTAAAATAATAATTAGATTGTATATTTATATTTATGATAATTAAGAAAATATTTAATAAAGAAGTTTTAAAAATTATAAATTAATTTAGAAATAAACAAAAAAATGTCGACAGGTTTTGAATAGATGGTGATGACTGTGTTGTTAAGGTACTCCTAGATGTTTAAGACAATGATTCAATTATCCACTCTATTCGAATGTTATTCTTGGATATGACCATGATATAGCATCACCACTACCAAACTTTCAAAAAAAATTAAACAATATAATACATATTTTTTTTAATAATACAAGCCTTCAAGAAGAAATTTCCCATGTTGAATGTGACATTTCACATGAGAAAAAATGCATTACTAACTCTAAGGTGTTTGCCAAAGTAGCAAGACAAGTTCCAAACATAGGCCACTCTTGGGGTCACCTCAATCATTATAGTTATTCTTTACTAACACCTCAAGTTGTTGTTTGGCTATGTGTTGGTGGATAGGAACACTTCCAAAGAAGAGATGCTTCTTTAATTGAATGAATTATAGGTGTTAGTGCACTCGATGGACCAAAGACTAGAGAAAATTGAAGGTTGCCTTGACGTGCCCCGTGCTCTAGATTGTTCTCCAACAGATTATGGGGATCCTATCCATGTGGAAGCCTCAGGCTCTAGAAAATATTGAATGATAACTATATTCTCTAGTTATTTACTATCAAGTCCTAGTTACTTTTTTTTTTTTGCTTGAGTATAACCCTAGAGGCCACTTATTTCAAACAAAGTTTTTAGCTTTTTGGTACACTATTACTAAAAAAAAATTGTGGCTCTTAAAGAAAATGAAATTTTATACCTCACCTAGTTTCCCTACTGGAAGACCAAGACATATTTTTATAGTTATTAGAAATAATGAAAAAACTTGTACTTAGAAAAAAAATAATTACAAATAAGAAATAAATTACAATTAATTTATTATGAGCTACATGTGTAATTCTTTGGGTGGTCAACCTTTAGTTGATATGTATCCATTTTATTGCACTGAGACACACATTCAATAGGCTAGTACGAGGAAAATGTATAATTTCTTTTGTGCTCAACCTTTAGATACTTCAGTACCTCAACCATAAATTTTTCTAGATTCTGAACTCTTCTCCACAATATTTTCTCCTTTAGAGTAATTCTAGTTTATCTCACTAGCATTGGATTTTAGTTAAACTAGAGTTGTATGGATATAGGGTTCAAATTTGAATTCATCATTACCCTCTGAGAACCCTTTAGCTTCTGATAGAGGGGTATACAGTGGTATACAATTTTTCCCATATAAATGAAATTAAAATAAAACATTGCTTTTCAAATTTGCAAAGAAAACCATTTCTAATTTTTTCACCCGAAGGATAAAATTTACTTTATAATATGTTTTACCTGTTATTTTATATATATATATAGATAGATATAAACAATTAGAAAAATGAATTCTAACAATTTCTCTCCATATCTTGATAATTTATTACAGTTGTGTCTTAGTAATGGGAAATGAAGATCAAAACTTTAATTGTGGTGAAATCTTTTGTTATTCGTAGATAAAAACAATTTCAATTACAATCAACACCTTAGCCTCTTAGTGTTTGGATTTAAAAATGCAAATTGTCTTACATCCTACTCTTTGATTGCATTTACTACTTTCTTAGCTTTCTTGCATTTATGAATATCACCAGCATGTTTTGTTTATGCCTATTTATTTTGAAGATATGAAAACAAACACTTGAGATTAAAATTGATTAAATTGAGCTATGATTCCTTATTATCCCATTTTCAGTGTTCATTCATTTTTTGTTGATTAAAAATAATGTCAGTTCTATGTTCTTTTACAAATGGTGTCATGCATAGGAATGCACATGTGCACTAATCATTGAATCCATAATTCCTATGAAAAAATATTCTTGTAAGTTATATTTATTTTATGGAAAATTTTGTTGTTGTTGGTTTGGTTTTAAATAGTTGTTTTTTTTTCTTTATTGGAAATTACAATGATATCTATAAAATAATACACTATCTTTATTTTTATTTTATTGAACTCATTGCAATTATGTGAATAATTGAGTCTTATAAGAAAGAAAAACAATTTCATTGTATTGAGTAATGATATCCATATTAGATGAAAAGGTAAATGATTCTATTGAATTTCCTCCGTATGGTTCCTATATATATTATAAGTAAACGATCCAATGAAATTCTCCCCATTTGATTCATGTGTAGAGCTGAAGTAAATATATATGATTTCTATATGAATTGTAATACACGTGAACCAATGTCATCTATATACACTCCTTGGAATGTACTTAAATTTTATGTTTTAAATATCCTTGAAATGTACTCAAAGTTCATATTTTAAGGAAGATTTGTAGATCTTCACAACTTAATACAGTAAAAATTGTGATGTGTGAGTTATACATAAAATTTTAAAATATTTTCTCTTTTATATGAAAATAATAATTTATTTTAATTTGTGAATATTAAAATTCCAAAATATAATTAATCTTTTAATTTGAAATGTAAACTTTCTCTTCAAATTTCATGCTATACAATTCCTTCACTTTAAAAACCCAATCTAGAAAGTATTAAGGGATTAGGGCAATGGTATCCTTTACATTGGGCAAATTGAAGTACCCTTATCCTCCAAAAATATCTTTATAATATTCAACAACATAAAGTATGTATGGCGTTGAAATCTTTATCTACGTCCATATTTTGGGCATAGAAAAGCAATGAGGAATCTCATGTGAAATTGTTTTAAATAAAAATAAAAATAAACATTATAAAAAAAAATATGGTATTGCATGATTGTGCAGAGGCACATAACATTGATATGCAAAAATTACAAGCCTGCATCAATCGTCAATGGGTTTGATCGTTAAACTTTATAAATTAATAAATAAGCTAGTACACCGAGAGATTTAGTCCACATCGTATTAAAATATACGAGACAGATTGTCCAGTGATATACAAAGATTATAAGCGTGCATCCATCGTCAATGGATTTCATCGTTCAATCCTTTTATAAATTCATAATTAAGATATTCTCCAGTCTTTATGCATAGATTGTATGTCATCCATCTGGAATTTTTGCATAATATTTAAAAATACGAGCCCTATCATTTGTCTCTCGGTATTCCTGTAACTTCCATAATAGGCAGTGTTTTGCAAAGACAAAAAAATTGTGGCCGACTGATTTAGATCAATACCAATAGCAGGTGTTCACAAAACATATGAATGATGTATATATGTGTTTGTATACTAGCATTACACATGCAATAATTTGGTCACAAACTCCATAGCCAATGCGATCAGAGGAGCTGATACTCGTAGGACTAGAAAGAGGAGAAGCAACACAAATACAAGGAGGCTCAATATCAAAGCCAAAGCAACGATGGAAAAGACGGGTCTGGTGTTAATCAACATGTTCTGCAACCATAACAGAAATTTACAAACGTCTAAAGCATAAGTAATGGACCACTCCTCCCACTTCATCCAGTGCTGTGGAGGCAAGTAATTTGTTTCCTACAGTGTCAACTCCTGAATCCATTTTCTCCGCGTCCACTCTACTTCGACCACCTGCAATGGAAGTGTTTTTGAAAATAAACATTAAACTATAATCTGGATTTCATACCCACAAATGGCTAGACATAGAAGTAATGCTTAGTTAGATATTTATTTACGAAAAGTGGAAAGTTCTAGATGATCTGATCAAAGTACTTGAGCCAAATTGGTTGTCAAGACGATCCTGTACTGAATTTGGGAATTAGCTTGTGACGTCTCATGAACTGATCTTCTGAAGTTTTTTTGCAGAGGCAATAACCCGCATAGACCTTCTGCTCCGTGGACAGCCCCGCTAACTTTGGCCATGGCAGTAGCAGCCTTAATATCCATTACTTTTATGAAGAACCAATCTCGCCTGATCTCTCCAACAAGGAACTCAGCGGAGTAATTTCAGCTCAAATTCAATTGTTATCCGACATCAGAACTCTGAATCTGAGCACCAATCTTTTTTCCGGCCAGTTCCAGCCTGCCATTTTCAATATCAGCAAACTTCAATCGCTGGACATCAGCCGGAACGAATTCCTCGAACATTTTCTCGTCGGCGTCTCGTGGTTCGACCTGATGCGGAAAGGAACCAAATAACTAGCAGCTGCAAGAAAATATTGGTTGAGCGGTTAAATATAATTTCAAATTTCTGATGCGGAACCGCAACAAATAACTAGCAGCTGCAAGAAAACATTGGCTGGGCGGTAAATATAATTTCAAATTTCAAATTTCGAGCGGTAAATATAAATTCAAATTCATCTGTCGTCCGTATTTAGAGGTTCTAACTGCTCCGAAAAATGGAACCATCGGAAAACACGGAGTGACATGCATGCTCAGCTTGTCGTATCTCGGATGCATCTCCGAATGCATAGCATGGTTTTATGTATGGTCGGAATGGTCAGCATGTCATCTACTACTGTTAGATACGGTCTTAAACACATTAAATTCGCACCATTGCATTTACTGCTGGAGGATGGGCATGGGGATACCATGGGGGGTATGGTGCCATAAGATACGGGTAAGCATTAATGGCCCAATAGCATGGGATCTATTGGTTGCCGTTTGAATTCCACTTCTTCACCCTTGTGAGCATCACCCGATGTAATGAATGCTAAGCAGACTATTTGAAATCATGTGAAATTAGTTATTTGCAACCAATACTCATGGATATGTCTCATATATTAATGACATATTCTATCTAGATAATCTTGAAAATGATATCTCAAATGTTACAATGTGAAAGTTCCCTAATGCTGAAATAAAAGAGTCAAGGGAGCTCAAATTAAATAGTTCAAGAGGCACAATACTTGCTAAGGTTTTGTAAATGGGGTAGCAAGCTAAAGGGACATGATTGTGAGGAAAACTCTACAATTAAGCATGCTTGACCTAAAGAAGTCTTAGGATGGGTAACCACCAAAGAAGGCCTGGTTATTGGGTACAAGCCTCAGAGGTGATGATTGATGCTATGTGACTCATTTCACTAGTTTCAACCTCATTTATTCACCCTTGCGACGATCATTTGATGTAATAAGTGCTAAGTAGACTATGCAAAATCATGATAAATTAGTTAGTTAGAACTAATACTCATGGATATGGGTTAAAAATTAATGACTTAGTCTATATAAATAATATTAAAAATAATATCTCATATGTTGCATCAATAAAGCCACTCAATGCTTAAATAAGAGATATAATAGAGCTATAATCGAATAGTTCATGAAATACAATGCATGGTAAAGTTGCTAGAGGGAAAAGTCCAAAAATAACTGCTCTTGAGCCAAAAGAGTCTTGAGATAGATGACTTCTATGGAAATCTTACATACTATCGGTAAACCTTGAATGTAATTGTTGATACTATGCAATTCATTTTTCTAATTTCAATCCTAATTCTTTACCTTTATGAATAAAATCAAGTAAATTTTTCATAATTATAAATATAAATTGTAAATTAATTTATTGTAAAAAAAAATTTGTTGTTTGGAACTGAAAAAGACTAACCCATTTTATAATATGAACAAATGTGAAATGAAGAGAATGATGAGTAAACAAGATGAAAAAGACAAATATTATATGAAGAAATCGTAAAAAAAATAAAGAAAATAAGATAAATTAATTATCTATTAAGTTAAGTGAAAATCACGGAGTTAAGTGAGTTATTCTTATGAGTTAAGTGAATATTATTGTTATGAGTTTCCATTTGGTGAATCATGTTTTCTTGCAAGAAAAAAATAGTTGTAGTCTAACAAGCCAGAGGAATTGCTTGGAAAGTTATGGAAATTCCGGTCATTTTTAGAGAAAATTTGGCAAGGATTTTTCTAAATCCAAGTTGTAGTTGTTAAACTTCAAAACTTTAGGTGGCCTAGATGTTTTTGATAGTGTTGAATCCATTTCCACCATCAAAAACACAATTCAAACACTGTCTCTACAAGATTTTTTGAATTTTTTTTGCCAGATTCCGACCACTTTTGACTATCCAGGCAATTTGACTGCCTCAGTAGACGAGTCCAAAAAAATATCCTTCCTTTATACATGTAATATATTTCGTATAAATTATTGAAGATGAATACACATTCATTACTTCAACTTCAAAGTATATTTGACTCTAAGAAGTTAATGAGGAAGGCTACTCTTTAAGGTTTTTTTAATTGAAGCGTTTTTAAACCAAGGCTCTCTCCCACTTTTGATTTGGGACACATGACTATTGTTTTAGAGAAAGTCAAATAAGTATAAGAAGAAAAAGTAAATTAAAATGTATTTTTAAGCGAGTTTTCCTGTTTAAGGGAAAGTCAAATTAAGTATAAAGATAACAAGTTATGTGGTTTCCCAAATTAGGGTGATAGAATCGGAAAACTTTACGACTGAAATTCCTCCGAGAACACAGTTGGCAGATGAGATACTGGGGAATATGATATTATGGAGGCTGATTACCGATGGATATAAATGATTAGCATGTGGACAATTTCTTTGGAGAAGCATGGTGATTCTCAGTGAGTGTGCTAGGTAATATTTTGGGAGCTGCAAGCTCTTCAAGTGGCACATCGGAGGATCCTTGGACAAGGAATTTTGAAACCAAAGGTATATATTTTTTTCCACAAGTGGTGGACTCGGGTAAACTACTGTACTATGCACAAGCTTCACTTGGTAACATGCCTCATGTAGTTCTACGATTACGTCACCCATCCCATGGTGGATTGATGGATTGCAACACTAATACTAATAGAAGGAGGAATTTCATTTATGGCAAATTAATGAAGGAATGTTGTTACAATGAGAAACATGGGATCTCAAGAACCATCGAGTTAAATATGAATATAGACTCATCTCCTCATCCATGTCTTCACATGTTCCCTTTCACGTCGCTTACTCCTTATATATGCATTCTCATGGCAGTAGGCTAGTGACACTGGTGTGGTAAGGTGGTCATATATGAGCATTCTCTTGCCTCAGAATGAGGTATAATATGTGTATTTTTATTTCCGTTTTACGATTCAGTTTCAGTCATGGTGGAAGGAACCGAAGGATTTTTGTTTGTTTTCGAGTCTATGTTGTTCCATCTAACTTTTGTTCATTGGTCACATTGTTCATTAGGAATAGAGACAATTTTTTTTTGTCCTCTTCCTTCACAATTCAGGGTCTAGTCTGAATTTTGAGTTGGTGGTTGCTTTACCCTCAGTGGATCTCCAACATTCAGAGGTTGCTAGCATATCCTTTCACTGCCCAGTTCTAGTTTATGGTGTGTGGTATCAAGGTACATTTTCCATTTGGTTTTAGTCAAGGTGTGGCTCAGGTCTTTGGTTAATTTTCTTCTATCATTATCATTATTCGGGCTCCACGCACTGTTTACTTAGGTTTTTTGTCTTCCTTAGTACACTGGATATTTCCTTCCTTATTACATTGGGTAATGAAAAGTTTGGGGCACCAGGGTTTTCATCTATACACATTTCTGGGGTTGTTTGGCTTCATATTAAAAACACATCCAATTTTTCATCTTCTTTGTCCTTCAAGGTTGAAAGTGACAAACCTCCAAATTAGACATAAATTAAGGCTCATCTGACCATCCTTCGACACATTAAGCCTCTCTTTTAGCATTAGATGACATATTTTTAACTTTAATATGTTCATTAGGAATATTTATGGATAATTGCATATTTGTGCCTAATATTATTTATTTTTATAAAATATTGTGAGAATATTGGGCAGATTATGAAGATTTGGAGGAGGAGATAATTTAGGGAATCGCTCCCTACTACAGGAGGATCAATATTGAATAATAAATCAACAAGATATCATTAAATCATACACAAATTCTAGAACTCCAACAAATGAGAAAATCTAGGAATGTGTTCCCTGTCATTTAATGTAGATTCTTAGTGTTAGGAACTAGACCCACTATTTGAGGGATTTTGGAGGGGAAAGCTTCCTCCTTTCATGGGGAATGATTCCTAATCATTTTGTATAAGTACCGAGTCTAATTTTCCTCTAGGGTTGGATTTTTTTTAGTCTTCTTATGGAGAGAACTCACATTTTTGCAACTCCACTTTCATTTCTTGCGGGGATGTAATTGTATTGATGGAAATAATGAAGATTGATGTCATGTTCAACTTCTAAATCTTGGTCTCCTTAATAAGGCTATGAGTTTCCTTGGCTTGGCCATCCCAGGAGCCTCAGAGCCCTTTTGTATCATTTACTTTTGTTTCGTTCACTTCTTATTCACATGCATTTCTTGTTCTTGTCTTTTTCTATTTCTGCATTTAGTATTGATGATTTCTTGTTGTAGGATTGGGTTAAATGATTGAAGTAAGCTCTTTTGCAGGATCACGAGCATGATTTCATCCATGGAACAAATTTGGAAGGTCATAGTAATCATTAATCTACTTGGATTAGTTTGCTTATTCCCAAATCTAAATTTCTGGAAGTCCCTTGGGGAAAATAGTAGTAAAATTCTGTTATTTTTTAGAACATGCTAACGAGCTTCAATCAAGTTTACTCCACTTGCATTATATCAAAAAACTATTCCAGTTAATAAAAAAATTTACCTCATTGCATTTTCACTTGATTAGGTTAGGCATTTGATATATTAATTAGCTCACTAGTTCTCGAATTTCTAGATTTTAGACTAGTAATTTTCTGCTATTTTTTAGCATGTGTTAACAAGGGTATTTTTGAGTAATTCCACTTGGAATGGAGACCTAAGACATCCTATTCAATAAAAAAAAATTGTCCCGTGATTTGATTTTCTTGGTCATTTGGTGAATTATACCTTCCTATAGAAAATCTCGTAACTTCTTGTAGAAACCTGTAACTTCCTGTAGCACTTCCTATAGCACTCTTCTAGCATGTATATACTTTCCCATATTTACTCAAAAAGCTTGGTTTTTTCTCTTAGGCTTGAATCATGACCCCTAAGATCTAAATCAATGTTTGAGGAAGAATAAAAACCAAATAGGACATGTATTTTTGCAATATATATATTAGAGCTATTTATTTGAATTCATGCTCTTAGGATTTCAATTATGAATTGTTGTTCTTGCTTAGGGTTAATTTCTTTCCAAAGTAACATTTCCATTTCCGTAATTAGTTTAGGCTTTGATCCATTACATTCACTCCATTACATCATGACAACGAAGGAAGGACACATTGTATGCTGCACATATAATGTTAATACCTCCTAGGTTTGTACGAACCCTGGGTTGATAATTAAAGTTGGTAGCCTTAGGAGTTGTAGCATTCTTGTTGCAATATCGAGGCTCATCACTTATTGGCATCATTTCCAGGGAGGTGCCAAAGTGTGCATTTTTTTCTTCCCTAGTTGATTCATTCATTTTTACTTTTTGCAAAAACAAAAAAATTGCATTAGGTATCTTTCACTTGAAGAACAGAAAATTGCATTGCATTAGCATTCTTGTTCAAAAAAAAAAAATCTCCAACACCAACCCCCCCATTTGATCACATGGCGCAGTATGAGCCACACCACCATCAAATTTTGCAGGTATAAGAATAATAGGTGGTAGAGAAAGTAGAGGAAATTGATGGAGATGATGACAATGAAGAAGATCCTCTTGGATTCCCATTCAAGATAATGATATCAATGTGCAAATGAAAAACATCCCTCCATATTTGCTTCCAAACTTTCATGGTCTAAGGTCAAAGGATATAGAAACCTTTCTTTTTGAATTTGAAATTGTTTGTAGATCTTATGGTTACTTATTAAACACTCAAAAATTGAGATTTTTATCGACAACATTGAAGGATAGAGCTCTTAAATGGTTCATGATTTTAAGGAGTAATTCAATAAAAGCATGGAATGATATGCAAAATAAATTTCTAAAAAAATATAGTGATCATGATCTTAAAGAAGAAATATTTAGAATGAATCAAAAAGAAGATGAGACCCTTGAGGATCTAATAGATAGGTTCATGTATACTGCTAAGAGGGAAACATTACATCATTTAGGATCTGACACACTAAAAACCATCTTACTTAGAACAATTAGGGATGAGTGGATTGATATCATTGATCTCATGAGTAAAGGTGATGTAATCCAATTATCATTTGAAGAAATTTGTGAAACGTGCAAACACATATCAAGAGGAAGGGCAAGACTATGTAAATCAACATGAAGATCGGTAAGTCAAGCTAAACTTGGGAATTTGTTTGATGACCTTAAAACAAAAATTCTTAGCAATCTAAGCGAACAAGTAGAAATGATAAGAATGCAATATGAGGAAAAAGAATATGCTGATATTTGTGTTGTCCATGCAAAATCACATGCTGTTAAATATTGCTCATCATTAACCAAGGTTGAAGGAAGTTTACCAAGAGGATGATGGAGAAAGTCAATCACCAAAGAAACTATGTTATGTAGCTCCAAGAAGACCATGGTAGCCTATTCAACCTAGTATGATGCAATAACCTAATTTAGAATTTCAACGTTATGCACATCCATCTCAATGTAATTGGAACACACCCTTTCCTTGGCAACCTTGGTCATCTCAACTCCAAAACCAATCTTGGAAACAAGGTTGGCAAGGACCTTATGGGAAAAATCCACAATATCCTCAATATTTTCTTCAATATCCTCCATACACAACTCCATGTTATCCATACCATCCACCTTCACCTTCACCACAACCTCAACCACATCCATCTCAAAGATCCACTGTCACTCAACTACATGTACCAACATTTCCAAACCCACACAAGGACATAGCTTAGCCCACTTACAATGCTGAGGTACAACACTTCCTAACATCTCCTCTTGATCTCAATGGTATTCATCTTAGATTAGGAAGAGAATTGCAAAAAATAGATTCTCTTAATGCTATTGAAGGACAACATGCAAAAAAATATATTCAAATTAGAAGACCAAAGAATCATGGGCTACACTTGATGTAGAATAGACATCAAAATCAGAGATTGAGAAAGTTCTCTCATGTTCAACATTAGATCCTCTATGTGTTCAAGAGAATAATCAGCAAAAAGAATAAGATCTGACATTCATGGAAGAAGAAGACATCTAAGATGATCCAAATCAACAAGTGGACTAGGGGCATCAAAACTATATTGAAATATGGTTCCAGACAATCAGTAATTTGCAGCCACACACTCTTCTTCAAAAATTCCTGATCTCATCTCAATCAAAGCATTTGGTCTCTGAAATTCAGGTACATGTCAAAGCATATATTTCAAGCCTACATATCAGTTTATCTATCATCTTGATGTGCACTTGGCTTCATTGGAAGTATTCCTACACTTGAAAACGATTTTGTTTTTCAAGTAGAGTAGGATAGGAAAAGAAATAAAAAATGAAAAATAAGATAAAAAATAATAAAATATCAGGTGAAAACCTCCTTTGAGGCACATGAGATTGGCTCATTGATTTAAAACCTCCATGAGGCGGTCAATGGGTTGAAAAAAGAAAAAAAAGAAAAATATCCTAAGTGAAAACCTCCTTTGAGATGCCTAGGAATGCCTACTAGTTGAAAACCTCATTGAGGTAGCTAGTAGGCCTAGAAGAAAAAAAAAAAATAATAATAATAATAAAAGATCTTTGCTCCATGTAGCTCCCTCTCATGAATGCAGGTGCTCTCCAACCTCTACAAGCCAAAAGAAAAATTGATCACAAGCCTAGTCAAAGAAAGTCAAATTTGGACTTTCTCCTCCTTTGCTCAGATGCTACAACAGGACCAAGGCCATTCTAATCCATCACTCTCATCTATTTCCACCATCCACCAATCATTCTGAGGCTTTTCCCATTCATTTTCCTTGTTGTCCTAAAATGCTACCGGAAGGATCTGTTTTGCTATAGGGAGCCAAAATACACAGAGCATAAAATTATTTTTGTCATATATTGAAAACCATGCATCCATTTTCTGATTTGTTTCAGGGGGAGATGCATATGGATGGGTAACATGTTCAAGCATTTTCAGCGAATTCTAGTGCACAATTTTCGAGAAATTGACCTCCATCACCTACAACCATTTTTACATTTTCTTGAAATTCGTGCATCCATTGGCCAATATGTTTAATGGGTAGATGCATATGGATGATGGAAGCATGCTTACCAAATTTCATGTCAACCCAATCTACCATTTGAGAGATATGAATAAAACAAGTTTGCTACATGAAGTTGTCCTGAAATGTTGTAGGAAGTTCAGAATTGCTACAGGATGGCCGAGAAGAAGCTACAGGAGGCAATCCGATTGGAAAATGGGTCAAAATGTCATGTTTATTTTAGGGAAGGTTGAGGGAGGTCCCTAACACTACTTTCATCACTCATGCACTCTATTTCACATAAACTCGCTCAAAATGTTCACTCTGTCCTGCCTAAAAAACACACAGAGAACATTGTTCTCCATTTTCCCATTCTTCACTTTACCTCCTCATGAATCCAAGCCTGTTTACGTGGCTTTTCATCGCTCTCCTAAACACCACCATTCCAACTAAATATTAGAAGAAACGATCAAAAGATTGCTACAGGAAGAAACTCCTCTTATAACGGCATGCGCAGTCACAATATAATTCTTTGAGATCTTTTCTTCCCACCAACAGAAGCATTATGAAGTCATGTGTGCAATCAGGAAGGGAGACATCATCCTTGGGAAGGAATTCCCCCAGCAATAACTGCCTAGACATCAGAGAGGCATATACACACACAACCAAAGTTATTAGTCAAGATATAACCAAGTTCAGAAGACATGCACCAGGATATCATGATGTATATGGCCAAGGAACAACATGCAATCACCTTCAGCAATCTCATCCATAGGTAGGTACATGTATGCAATATTCTTTACCTCTTCTCTTTAGTGTGTTATGGTTAGAAATTTGTTGTCTATGCATAAGAGATGAAGCTTTATAAGCTAAGGATGGGTCAAAAGCCTCAACCTCCTTCAACAACCCTAATCACAATTAAGCAATCAACTTGTCAGCAAAAGGAAGAATTAGAGGGAAATAAGGAGCAAATCGATGGAATAACCTCCCTCCAAGCTAAGGGGAAGTATCCTAAGCTTCATAGAGAAATCCTAACACCCGAGGAGCCAAGAATAACTCGCTTCAAGAGGATTTTGTGCTACTATGGGATAAAACATAACTTCTACATGACAAACAAGGTTGCTACAGGAAAGACAAACTATGTGCTACAGGAAAAACGTAGATGCTACATGAAGGAAAAAGTTGTTGCAAAAGACCCCGATTTTGAGGGTTTTCACTCTCAAACCCCAAGATTCGAAGGACAACACTCAAATCAAGGGTAAATACATATTTCTCCTTGACATATGTGAACATGAATCCTGTAAAAGTTTTCATTTTTTCAGTAGTACATCATATGGGAAAATTTTGATAAATGTTTACAAAACAAAAAAATGAAATATGGATGTTTCCTTTGAATCAAGCATGATAAGAAGGGGAATTGCAATTATTTTTGGGTGAGCATGAAATTAGCCTTCCTCCAGGAAATATGAGAAAGTTGTTATTTTTGCCTTTGTCATAAAACCCTCATTAAACAAGAATATCTAAAACTTCTAGTAGAAATAGACAATTGCCTTGCCAACTTTGGAAATTTGTATTGAAGGTTATGGGGGGTGGATCTAACCATAGAAGCCCCACAACCAAGAAGAAGGAGAAGAAGAAGCTAATTAATAAGCAAAAGAAGATGGATAAGAGGGAAATTAGCCAAAAGAAAAACTTAATGAGGAAGAAGGAAGAAAGGAACAAACTGTGCTAAAAAACAAAATAGCAGTGTATAAGAGAGACCTAATAAAAATAGAGGAATCCAAAGCCCATTAGGCAATCATCTAGGCCACAAAAGAGAATAAAAAAGAAACAAAAGGAAATAAGGCATTCACTGTCAAAATAAAATTCAAACCACAATGATGAAAAGAGGCTTTCCAAGAGGTCTCTAATATTTTTCTAGTTTTTTTTCCAAGGCCTAGAAGATGTTATAGAAATGTGAGAGGCAAAAATTAAGCATGAGGTGCAATTTTGGTAAATATTTGATAGATGTTGTGATGGGCTATAGGTCTGCTACAAGATGCTTTGTGTTGCTACAAGATCGCATCTAAGGGAATTCTGAAGGTTTCAGAGGTGTCCAAATGGTGGAAAAAGGCAACAGGAGATTGGAAAAGGATGTGGAAGACCTTGCCAAACCGAAAATTCTTCAAGGGGAAAAAGGAAGGATAATGATCTCTAGAAACACTATGATTTTTCTATGCACAAACAGTTTTGGAAAAATAAGTGAAATTGGAATGAAGGTTTCAAGGGATGTGAATGACATGGATCTACAAGCCAACAAAGTTCACTTGCAAAGAGGAAAGCTATGTTTTTGTGCTTGAAGGAAAGCTAAACAATCATGAAAAGAACAACTACATTTTGCACTTGTCCTTACAAAACCTACAACCAAGCTTCTTAAGAGAAAGGATTGAGGAATGAACAAGAGAGAGGCCACCAGTGCCATGCATGAGGCATAATGGGGTCACTAGTTTCTTAGAGGATGAGCAACACTTTCAGCAGGGGGTATGATGGGCCTCCAAATTAGACATAAATTAAGTCCCATCTAACCATCCTTCAAAACAGTAAACCTCTCTTGTTGCATTAGATGGCATATTTTTAACTTAATATGTTCATTATGAAGGTTTATGGATAATTGCATATTTGTGTTTAATATATTTTTTGTAGAATATTGTGAGAATATTGGGCAGATTATGAAGATTTGGAGGAGGAGATAATTTAGGGACTTTCTCCCTACTACAAGAGTATCAATATTGAATAGTAAATCAACAAGATATCATGAAACCATGCACAAATTCTAGAGCTCCAATGATTGAGAAAATCTAGGAACGTGTTCCCTGTCATTTAATGCAGATTCCTAGTGTTGGGAACCAAACCCACTATTTGAGGGATTTTGGAGGGGAAAGCTTCCTCCTTCCATGTAGAATGCTTCCTAATCATTTTTTATAAGTACCGAGTCGAATTTTCCTCTAGGGGTGGATTTTTCTTAGTCTTCTTGTGGAGAGAACTCGTATTTTTGCAGCTCCACTTTCATTTCTTGTAGAGATGTAATTGTATTGATGGAAATAATGAAGATTGGTGCCATATTAAACTTATAAATCTTGGTCTCCTTCATGGGAATATTATTTTCCTGTGGAATGGCCATCCCAAGAGCCTCAAATCCATTTTGTATCACTTACTTTTCTTCCTTTCACTTCTTATTCACATGCATCTCTTGATCTTGTGTTTTTCTATTTCTACATTTAGTGTTGATGATTTCTTGTTGTAGGATTGGGTTAAATGGTTGAAGTAAGTTATTTTGCAAGATCAAAAGCATGATTTCATCCATGGAACAACTTTGGAAGGTAATAGTAATCATTGAGCTACTTGGATTAGTTTGCTTATTCCCAAATCTAAATTTCTGGAAGTCCCTTGTGGAAAATATAGTAATTTTTTGTTATTTTTTAGAACATGCTAACGAGATTCAATCAATTTGATTCCACTTGAATTAGATCAAAAAAGAATCCTAGTTAATAACAAAATTTACCCCATTTCATTTTCACTTGATTAGGTTAGACATTTGATAGATTAACTAGCTCACTAGTTCTCGAATTTGTAGATTTTAGACTAGTAATTTTCTGCTATTTTTTAGCATGTGTTACCAGGGGTATTTTTGAGTGATTCCACTTGGAATGGATACCTAAGACATCCTATTCAATAATAAAAAAATTCCCATCCAAATTGGATTTGATTTGCTTGGTTATTCGGTGAATTATATCTTCTTGTAGAAAATCTCGTAACTTCCTGTAGCAACCTGTAACTTCATGTAGCACTTCCTATAGAACTCTTATAGCACGTATATAGTTACCCAGATTTACTCAAAAAGCTTGGTTTTTGTCTCTTAGGCTTGAATCATGACCCCTAGGCTCTAAATCAATGGTTGAGGAAGAATAAAAACCAATTAGGACATGTATTTTTGCAATGTAGATTAGGCCTATTTATTTGAATTCATGCTGTTGGGATTTCAATTACGAATTGTTGTTCTTGCCTATAGGTAATTTCTTTTCAAAGTAACATTTCCATTTCTACAATTAGTTTAGGATTTGATTCAATCAGATTCACTCCATTAAATCATGACATCGAAGGAAGGACGCATTGCATGCTGCATATATAATGTTGATACCTCTTAAGTTTATACGAACCCCTGGTTGATAATTAAAGTTGGTAGCCTTGGGAATTGCAACATTCTTGTTAAAATACCAAGGCTCATCAGAAGACTTATTTACAACAAGGTCTTCTCATCCTAGTTTGGTCCAAGTGCGTCTCTGTACCACACTCCTTGTTTGTTTTTGCAAGTGTATCGATTATATGGCTCCTTGACATCGTCTGCCTAACCATAGGGGTAAGAGCTCTCCTGGTCCATCCTCGAAAAGAGGACAACATTTATTTGGATGGGAACTAGTGGCACGTTTCTTTGATGCAGTTCCACTTGATGTTCGAAAGGAAATACTTCAGTTGGAGGCAAAGAAGTATGGTGAATGTACCTACTTCTGTGACTAAGAGATTGGTGGAAATTGTTTCAAATGGGTTCCTGACCTTGGCAAGTTCTGTAAAATAAGACTACACTTTCTTCACTCCATTACTCATCATCATTAGATGGATACTCTGCTTACTATGGTTAGAAGAGACAAGCAAATGGATAATCACAAGTTTTTTCTGGGCCAAGAGGAGCTAAAATGAATCTTTCGAGGCATATGATATAATTTGGATGATATAGTGGTAAGACTGTATACCATTGAATGCTATATGCTCTCACAATCAAACACTGAATGCAATGAACTCCTTGCAATACCGACAATTATCAACAATCCAACTCCAACATCTTCGAATGCTAACAATCCAACAACATCACCAGTTACTATTTTATACTAAAAAGTCCACTCTCTAATTGCTCCATGGGTCTCATAGCGAAAGTCTATGTTTTATGTAAAAGACCTTATTACCTTTTCTTGTCAATTCCAGTCTGTAGAAGATATATATGTAAAAGAGTATAAACTATAGTTTTTTTTCCTATCACTGGTAAAGAAGGTGAACTAAACTGTCAACCGCTACAATCCTCACGAATCTTAACGAGTGATAGATAGATGATAGCTTTTTTGAAAAACTTTTCGTCAATCCAAACTTACCAATTCATCTAGATATCTTATAAAGTTTTGTTTTTTTTGAAAAAATGGCCATGTAAATTGTTTTCTTTCCAGAAGTATTAGAAATTAAAAGAAATATTAAGAAAAAAACAAGCCATGTCGTAAAAAAAAAGAGAAAAAACCAAGTCATGTGGTTAGGTTATGGCTGGGTTATTTTTGGGCTTTTCAAAACTCGTGTGCATATTTTTCGGGAGAAGAAGAAGTATCCTTGAAATTTAAAGAAATTAATTATTAAAAAAAATTACAAAAGTTTTTTTATACACAGTTATAAATTATTATATTATTTTATAGGTTAGTAATATGAAATTTGTTTTGTTTTTCTTTTTAATAGTTATTATTACTGAGATTTTTATTATATTACAATAAAATTATAAATATAATTTCAATGGTATAATTATAGGTTAATTGTATAATTAATTATTTAATTAGTTAAAAAATGTTTTTTTATTAACCATTTTAATTAATCTTGTTTTTAATAATTTATTAGAAATAAAAAATATATTTTGGGTTAGAGTTTTTTATATTTAAATTATATTATAGGTTATGTGTTTTATTGGGAGTAAGTTTAGTTGATTTTGAGCTTACCAGTGATATTCAAAATTTAGGTGGTCTCAATAATGATGTAATTAGAAAAGAATAAAGGTTAAATTTCCCTTAGACATGGAGTAACTTGATGAACTATTTTTTATTAGCTAGTTATAATTGAGCTTCTTACAAAGCTTACGAGGAACCAACTATTTAATAAAAATGACCGCTTACCTATAAATATCAACCTTAAAATACACATTGAATAACTTTTTAATAATTTCCAATAATCTCTCAACAATTTCGTTAAACAACCACTTATTACATAAAATACTATGTCAAATATTTTCTCAAACTTGAAAATCTTAAAAAAATTATCTACCTTTTCTTAATAAATATTTTTCCCTTTCCTTATATATATATATATATATATATATATATATATATAATATATATATATAACAAAATATATTATAAGATATTTATAAATAGGTGATGAATCCAAATTTCAAAAATCAATGGTATTCTCCTATCTTGATTAGAGTAATGAAGAAAATAAACATTATTAAAATAAGAATAAATTCTCATGAGTTCTAAAGGGAAAAAAGGTGTTGGTCAATTTCCAAAATATCATGAAATAAACTTTTTTGCCACATTTGTAGCACTAAAAGGGTTGAAGATGAAAAACACTTTCTTTTAAATTGTGTAACTTATACTCAAATTATATCTAAATTTAAAAAAAATAGAAAAATAACTTCTTGATCCATCACATTAGTAAAAGGTTAATTGAGAGCAACACCATCACTCCTCGGATTTACGGCCTTCCAAAATCCGTAGAGAAGGTGCTCCTTGAGACCGATCATTAAAACAATTCACAGTCCCACTTATCCTCTTGCTAAGCATATAGCCTTGAGGTTAAACCTCTTGTTGGTAATTTTGACTCTTTCGTCAAGGATTCTTACTCTTTCATCAATAAAATTAAAGAATTTAAGCTAGAGCCTAATGATATTTTGGTCAATTTTGATGGTGTTTCTCTTTTTACTAAGATCCCCATTAGTGAAGCTATTGACATCATTAACGACATTACTGACCCTAGTACAACCAAATTGGTCAACGTTTGCTTAAAATATACTTTCTTCAACTTTCAAGATGAGATTTATGAGCAGAACTATGAAGTTAATATGGGATCCCCTCTCTCCCCGATTGTAGCAAACTTGTTTATGGAAGATTTCGAGGTTAAAGCCTTGGTTTCTGCTCCCTTTCGACCTAAACTTTGGAAAAAGTATGTGGACGATACCTTCATTATTTGGCCCCATGATAGGGAAAAGCTTGAAATCTTTAAGCAAAATCTTAATAGCATTTCTAAATTTATTAAATTTACTATGGAGATTGAAGTTAATGAGAACATTCCTTTGCTTGATGTCCTCATCACTAGGAAAGAGGAGGGATAAATCTCCCATCAAGTCTTCCACAAGAAAACTCATACTGAGCAATATCTCCATGCCAATTCCCATCACCATCTAGCTCAAAAATTTGGTGTTTTAAACACCCTTGTGGCCAGAGCCCTCAAGGTCTTTGATGATTCTCACATCAGTGATGAGAAGGCTCATCTTTTAGAGGTTTTTATGAACAATGATTATATTAAGAATCAAGGCCTGAAAGCCTTCCAAAAAGCTGCATAAGGATGTAGATCTAAGGTTAATATTAACGATTTTGTTGCCATTGTTCACCTTCCTTTTATTCAAGGAACAATAGACATGTTGGCTTATATTCTTAAGAAAAATAATATCTCTACATCCTTTAAGCCACTTAATACTATTAGATCCTCCTTTAGGTCTATCAAAGACCGAATTGACCCCTCAAACACTAAGGGGGTCTACATGATACCTTGTTCTTGCGGAAAACCTTATATAGGTGAAACTGGTCAATCTATCATGAGTAGAATTTAGCATCACGTTGCGGACATTAGACATAATCGCTCTCATTCTTTGGATCTTGTTGAACATTATGTTAAAATAAAGGATCGCATTTGCATTGAGGATGCTTCTATCCTTGCTAGGATCTCCCATTTTCATCACAAGAAGTTCAGAGAGGCAATCGAGATTGAAAAGCGACCCACCAACAATCTAGACAAGGATGACGACTTGAAAATCAATAGAAACTGGATCCCTATTCTCTCCTCAAAATTCTTGAAAATTTCTTCTTTTTTCAGGTTCCGCCATCATTTTTTATTTTTTATTTCTTTTTATTTTATTTTATTTTTTATTTTTTTTATTTTTGTTTATTTTTATTTTTCATTTTTTTATATATTATTTATAATTATTATTTTCTACTTATTCCATTATTTTTATTAATTAACTAATTATCCTTTAATCAGTTTATTATTTGGTATTTTTACTTATATATATATATATGTATGTATAGGATATATTTAAGTATTTATTTATTAATGTTTTCCATATATATATATATATATATATATATATATATATATATATATATATATATATATATATATATATATTCTTAATATTTTGCACTTAATTTACATTTTATTATCCTAATCCTTAATTTATTTTTTGTAAATCGAAGTTTTATTCATTCATCAAACGTAAAGTACATAGATCTCAAAATGCAAGTAGTCTCACCCCGACGGGGTTTGTTGAATAAAACTACCACCACATGACAAAGAAACAATAACAAAACTAAGGGAGAAGTCTAAATCTTAACATGCCAAAAACACCAAAAGATAAATAGAGCTAGAAGAACCCCTGAGGCCATGCTTAATCATCATAAGTAATAGTCCTTAATTTTATTATCTTAATCTTTTGCCCTTAATTGTATTATCCTAACCTTTAATTTTTATTTTATTATCCTGAAATTTTGTCCCTAATACTTATCCTAAAATTTTAATATAATATCTATTTATATTTATATTTATATTTATACTATTTTTAAATTTTCCTTATTTTTATCATATTTTCCCTCAATATTATTATTTTCCTCATTTTTAGCCTTATTGCCAGTTTCCCTTATTATTTATATACTATGTATTAACATATTAATTATACTTTATTTAATTTCCTTATTTATCCTAATTATCCTTAATACTATCTTATTCCCCTTTTTTAATATACAATTATTCCCCTAATACTATCTTAACATCATTTTAATAAAGATTACCCCCTAATTCTTTTTTATTAATATCATAAATAAATATAATAAATTGTTTATATTAATTTATTATTATTTCCTAATGGTTATTTTGATTTATTTTAATAATTTTTCTTATGGTCATTTTGAGCCTTTTTTCTCTTTATATACCCTTGCTATATCAGATTTTCTCCATGTTATCATCCCGATCATGAACCACATTAATTGGTTCAAAACGCATTGACAAATAATACTTTCATTTGGTGGATCCTGGAGACATTTTTCTAAATAATTCTACTCACAGAAGCCTACATTTAGATATTCCAAAAATTTGCATACTACCAATCTTCTCTACTTTTTAACTCAACAAAATCATAGCAATTTTGAAACACTTATCTTAATACTTTTTGAATAAAAAAGTAAAATTCTAAAAAAAATAAATAATTTCTTATTTTTAAAAATCTAAATCATATTCTATATTAATAAATATTAATCATAATAGTGGGATTCTAAGGGTAACTTGGTTGTGTAACTCAAGGAAAATTTTAAGAACCCCCCTAAATTTACATGTATAATAAATGGGCGAATCTCCATGGTATATAGGAAAAATGGAAGGCGATTTTATCAATAATATGATATGTATATATAATTTTTGGCGAATCTCTCACCAGGCATGGCGAATATTTTACTCAATTATAAAATCTTGTGTTTAATGAATACAGAAATGAAATCATTGCATTTCTTTAAAATATCTTTTGAAATCAAAAATTACCCGAAATTACATATCGAATAATCTAGTGGGGTGTAAGATAAAGGTTCACCGCGTGCATTCACATAAGCATGAGAAAAAACCTAATACTATAATATAAAACCAAG
>APFE030934284.1:0-18770 GCA_000404065.3 Pinus taeda | reverse complement strand
TTTAAGTGTAATAAATTATAATGTATCATTTATGCTTTATGATTGCACACACACACACACATATATATATATATATATTCGTGTTTCCCCGTTTCCAAAATTTGGGGAGGTCGCGTTTCGTATCGCTTCCTGTTTCGGAAACTCGTACTCGTTTCCTCGTTTCATGCAACTTAGGTTTTCGATCAAGGCTTTGAAGTGTCGGAACAAGGTGAACACTTCATCCTTCTTCTTCAAGAAGTAGATCCAGGTCTTGCGAGAATAAGCATCCGTAAAGGTGAGATAATATAAGTATCCTCCCAAAGAGTTTACGGGCATCATACTAGATATGTAGGAGTGGATCACTTGCAATATATCTGTGGTCTTGGTATTACTTGAGGGGAATGGTCCCCTTGTAAGTTTTCCTTCGGCACATCCCGGACATACACCTTCATGCTCTACTTTGAACTCGGGCATACTTGTCACCATCTGTCTCACTTCAGGTAGGGCCTTATAATGAAGATGGGCAAACCTTCGGTGCCATAGTTCAGATTGTAGAGATGTGTCGCAAGACATGGCTCCCAATGGACTTCCTCCAACTTGATACAAAGTGTCAACCCTAAACCCAAGAGTAAAAGCATCTTTAAAATTTCTTTTCCAAACACGTACCTTTCCATCGATAAAATCCACCTTGAATCCTTTTTCTTGCATTGCCGAAATGGACACCAGGTTCTTCTTGAGATCGGGTACATATAGTACTTCTTGTAAATGAATAGTGTTACCTTGATTCAATTGAAGGGTAACATTCCCTATTCCCTTCACGGGATATGTGGCATCATCTCCAAGGATGATCTCCAAGTTTGTCTCCTTTTCTATCAGATTAGAGAGGGCTTCCTTGTATTCGGTGAAGTGCCTTGAGGCACCTGTATCAATCAACCAGTTTCCCAAAGTGTCTAGAGGGGAGGCAGTAGAGAGGGCTGATATAAGATAGTACTCTTTTTTGCTTATTGTTAACAGCATTTGATTCTTCATACCTGGAGTTCCTTGATTTCTTGGAGGGTCGACCATTTCCTTGATGTCTCGCATTCATTTTTCTTTTGCCATTGGACCTGCCATTCCTTTGATCGTTGTTGTTGAAGTTTCCCTTGGAATGATTGTGATCATCATCATGCGATGTGTCCCTTCTATTTGGACACTCCCTTGCATAGTGGCCAAACTTACTGCAAAAAACGTACCTACCCTTCCTTCCTCCTTTAGATCTAGGCTTTCCATGCAATGACCTTTAGACCCTGCATTATTTCTCCTTTTGGCATGAGCGGAGAATGCAGTGGGGTTGCTTCTATTAGAAGACTTTTCTTGCTCCACCATTCACTTGTTTCTTCATTGAATGCATCTTGACGTCAATTCTTCAAACCATGGAATGATCATCGTTGAGTATAGTGGTTCTAAATACATACCACTCAGGTGGGAGTCCTCCAAGGGTGGTGAGAGTAAGTTCCTTGTCAGGAATGACTTCTCCAATCGAGAATAGATCATTCTTGATCTTAGTAATCCTCAAGAAATAGGATTGAATATCCTTGTTGTTGCCCTTCTTAATATCCTTCAACTTATTCTTGAGAAATAGAATTTGATTAGTATTACTAACCTTGAACATGCCGACCAACCTATTGTAGATCTCCTTGGAGGTCTTCAATTCAGAGATGTAGGCCACTAGATGCTTATCAGTGGAATCCTTGATAATCTTCTTTGCTTTGACTTTAGCCCTACTGTACTTGTTCTTTCGCAGCAACTGGTGCATTTGAAGGAGGTTCAGGGATTTTATCCTGCACATAGTCCATCACTTCAAGAGACATCTTCTATCCATGATAGTCAAATTTATCATGGAGCTTGTCTTTAGTCGGGAAGTAGGATGAGGAACCCATTGAACTTTTTGTCCTTGTCCAACTATCTTTGGTGATTGCTCTTTCACCCTTCCTTGGGCTTTGTCTTCACCTCACCTCTGATACCATGTTAATTTTAGGCAACAATGGTATGTTCTATGCTTTAGAGCAATTTTACTTCAATTTCTTTATTAGCCCAGTATCAATATTCAGATTAGCAATCACATCAACATGATAGTAAAATGCAGATAGAACATGAACATAAACAGTAGAAGACAAGCCAAGACAAGAATGGCACCAACCAGGGACAAACCCCATTGTGGGGAAACCCTTGATCAAATCTTCTTTTAGTCTTCAATAGTTCAGCGGAGAGAGTACAATTTGCAAATCTGATAATTTATAACAACAACAAAAGAGCCCTAACCAGAAAAGTCAATGCTGGTCAATAGGGCATATTTGACCCTCAACAAATTGGTCAAATTTAGTCAACTTCGGCCTCCAAACAACAAGATAAAACAACCCTCAAAATAGTCAAATTCAACCCAGTCAAAATTCGGTTAAACAACCCATCTGTGGTTAGCCCTAGTTGTAGTCAACGTTGGTCAACAATCAACGTTTAGCCTCGATTTTTGTGCCCAAAAATGTAGCCTGTTCAAACAGGATAGCCCTCGCAAAATCGCAGTCAAAAGAGGTCAACACATGTTGGTCAACGCTTAGTCAAATTGTCCAGAAATTCGGTCTCCTAAAATTTTGGACGTGTGGAGAGAGAGAGACCCAGAAATACGTACCCAATCAATGAGGAGAGAGAGAAGTGTGAAGATGAGTGTGTCCAAATGAGGCTAAGGCATCATGTATTTATAACAAACGTTGAGGATGAATAGACGTGATTACCTCCTTTGTGATGAGGGAAATTTTTAGTTGATTTCTTCTCGATGATTACAAATTCATCTTTATTAGACTCATCTTGCTTAGAGAAAAAAATCTTCTTATTAAAAACCCTTTCTTTTTGTATACCATCTTTTTAGAATCTTCCTCATCATCACTATCCTGTTTACGAGGACATTTTGCAGCATAATGACCTATTCTTCCACAATTGAAACAAATAAGAGGGTACTTACCTTTTAGCTTGGATCCTTTCTTGAGTCTTCGTACAAATTGTGCTAATTCGGTTTCAGCATCGGAGTCATCACTGTTGGTATTCCATCCTTTTCTTCCTCTTGTTGATTTTGAAGCTTTGAATGCTGCTTCTTTGGAATTTGGGATTCCTTTCCTCATTTCATAGGCAGTGAGAATTGCATGAACTTCATCCATCTTGAGGGTGTCTAGATCCCTCATTTCTTCAATAGCACTCACTTTGGAGTCAAATCTGTCAGGAAGAGATCTCAAATTTTTTTGAACAATTGTACTTTCAACTTCTTTTCCTAAACCTTTAAGGGAGTTGACAACTTTAGTCACATGAAGAAGGTATGATGCAATATCTTCTTCGTCATCCATTTTAAGACTTTCGAATTGTCTTCTATGAGTTTGAAGTTTTGCCTTTTTAACTTTAGAATCCCCATCATATAAGGCAATCAACTTGTCCCATACTTCTTTGGCCGAGTCACAATTCATGACTTTTATAAATTTAGAGTTAGTGATTCCACTAGTGATGGAATTTAAAGCTTTGGCATTTGCAATGTAAGCTTTCCCTTCATCTTGATTAGTTGGAAGAGTGGAAGGAGCATTTTACCCATTCAAAACAGAATGCCAAATTTCAGGTCTAAGGGACATTAAGTAGTAGGACATTCTTTTCTTCCAAAAACCAAAATTTGTGCCATCGAACAAAGGAAGCCTTCCTCACACTTCTTGATTTTTCATTGTGACTAAGAATCCTTTTTCGAGTTGTTAGGCTGATTATGAAGAAGCTGGCTTTGATACCAATTGTTGGAAACACTGAGAGGGGTGAACCAATATTTCTTTTCAATTGTTATTATGTCCAATATGATTCTACACAATTAAAATAAGAGAAATTAGTAATCTTATTATAGAAACAAGGAGGATAAAAATTCTTTTATCGAATGAAAGAGTACAATAAGGTGTGAGGGTTCCAACCCTTCAAAATTTAGGCACCAACCTATTGCCAAGCACCAACTTGGACTTAATGAGGCTTCGACCTCTAGAACTTTGACCCTATCTTCTCCAAGGCACCAACCTTGTGTTTATGGGCACCTACCTAGAGGAAACCAATCCTTCCTTGCTACTTTACTGAAGTTGTTAGTTCAAGGATGCTTCATTTCACCAATCTGCACATACCACATCATCTCCACTTCTTTATCAATACTGCACCAAAGTTTGCACCATGACTTCTCCACTGCTTCAATCACTAGATTATCTCAAGACAACTTAATCATGCTACACTAAGACCACTGTTCAAACAACTCCAATATTCTTACACAAGGATCATATCAATATACCTGTGTCGAATTATATTACTCCAATGCTACTGCTCAGATCGAAATAGAGCCACAGAACTAAGGTTTTAAGGGGTTATGAAGTCTGGAGGTTATGTCATGGTCCGAAGCACCAACTCTACCACCATTGTAACAACAATAAATAAGAGGTACAGGTCCGATGTCACTATCTAGTCTTGTCTTCACTATCCGAGTTGCTGTGTGATCACAGTGATTATATTTTTTCAAGAAATTGAGCTATAATATCACCTAGAAACCCTTATTAGATGTGCCCTAGTCTCATCCTTCTGTTGTTCACGAGTTGTGAACAAATCTTTCTCTCTCCTGTGATGTTGACCGAGTTCCTGTAATTGCTCTGTCTTGTTGTACTTTAGAAAGGGAGATCCAAGCTTCTATTTATACGCTAAGTTGCTTTATGAAACGAATAAACATGTCTCCTTAGAGTAGGCCGACATGGGAAGATAGTTTAGGTCGGCTTATTGTCCAAAATAACGTTCTTTTCTTAGAAAATTCATATCTCTTAGATTACTTGGAGTTTCAGGCTAAATAATAGCTCATTAGAAAGCTAAAATTATGCTCTAAAGAATGGTGTAGGTCTCATGGTGAGTTGCAGCCTTTAAGGAGGTGAAAAAATATTTTTAATGTGACTGGTGCAGAATTGGAGGTACGGTAATTAGACTTCTTCTTGGATGGACGTCCTCTTATAGGCTTCTTCATCATAGGCTCATGATATTATCCATGTCATCATGTCATATGTAGCATTGTCATCATGTAGTCTTCCATCCTCATCTAGTCCTTCACCAAGAGTGGTCTTCTTCATCATCCATCAAGATCACTGGAGGTAATACATGTCATCTAGCACCCTAGAGAACTTGCCATTCCGGCCCTGCCATATTGACATCAATTGTTGAAGTTTCTAAGTCTACTTAGTTAGAAACCCTCCATGCACTTTATCTGATTTATTCCTACCTACTTGTTATGTTACTTAACAAGTTATTTACAATGTATATACTGAAAATAAACACTAGTGCATGCTCAACATATTACAGATCAACAAATAAAGGAAACATAAACAATCACACCATATGACACCATTATTTTTGGACCAATGTCTCCGGAAAAACCAAATGTGGGAAAACCAATGCAGCGCTCTAAGGGTTTTCTTATAAAGTACAATTTGGGCGCCGAAACTGGCCTACCCAACAAAGAATTTCCTTGGTAGTAATACCTCTCAGTTTGAGACAAATCTCCTGGCTGAAACCCCGGATAATCCTTTTGGCAGCTCCTCAGCAGTGATCTGCCCTAGAAACCCCAGCGTTTGCCCTTTCTGGACTGCATCAGCCCCTCTCTGCCTAGCGCTGGCCCTGCGCCACCCTGAATGGGTTTGCGTCAGCAACGCTAGCCTCTTTGAGGCTTTGTGCAGCTCCCGATTACCTTTGGGTGGCCTTGCGTGAGCTCTGGCTGCTCTGCATCTCTCTCTGTGGCTATTGTGCTACTCTTCCGGCACTATCTTTGCCTCTCTGTTTCTCTGTACTCAATGCCCCTTAGTTGCAACTCCCGATCACTAATTCTATCTCTCTTAGTAAACCACGCTCTAGAGAATAGAATGATTGATTACTCTGGTGTATTCTCCAAGTGACCCTCAAGCCTCCTCTTATACTTTTCCTGTTGACATATCAACGACCGAGATTAAGTCCCTAATCAACGGCTAAGATTAGATTTGGCTTGATCCATGTCTTTTGGACCATTCTAACACAGTTTCATATTAATACACATTAATATTATATTTTCCCTAAGTTTAGACTTAGGGACTCCATTAAAAATATTAATTATTTAAATATCTTCTGAACTATTTAGAATCTGCCCAAACCCTTTCTGGGTATTGGAGATCTCATGTGCCCCAACCTTTCCACCAAATTTCGCGGCTAGAGCACATCCGATGCTACCCCAAATCAACATCAATGACAACCTAGATTAACAGGTTTTCCGCAGTAGAAGGGTTTTAGCCCTGGCAGAGTGCCTACATCTGGTGTCTTGATTTTCGTGTTTTGCTTTCGATCATTGCTTGATGAAACAAAGATAAAAGAAGAACATAAGAAAGTTACTAAGAACTCAAAGATATCACAAGTAATTATCAACATAAGAAAATATTTTTGTCTTTCCAATTTTTTAACACATAAGGGTTTTGCGGAATCAGTGTCAGAAGGAAGAGAAAGTGCACATACAGAGGGAAATTTCTCTCAAAGGGTTTCTAGTTTAAGAAATCCAAAGTTCTAGTTGCAGTTGGCAATAGTAACATGCAAATTTTCTCACTTCAAGAATGAGTGTGAATAACAGAGCTAGCGGCCCAGCAGGTGAAAGAGGGAGATTTCCACCTCAGATCAAGTTTTTGCAAAAATGGCCACAATTGGGCTTTTAGAGATCAAGACATGTTGGAGGGAGCTTCCAACTATATCATCTGGAAGGCTATGATGTTATTTCTATTTGATGAGCATGGCTGAAAAGTCTATGTAGAGAACGTGGTGGCAAAACCTACTGATGCTGATAAGTGGAAAGAATTCAAGAAGGAAATGGCCAAGATGAAGCGAATGATCATGGATGGAGTTTGGGACCATATAGTCTCACATATATCTGGCAATAACACATCCAAAGAAATGTGGGATGCTCTCTCAGGGTTGTATCAGAATCCTTCTGAGCAACGAAAGATGTTCTTGAAGGAAAGGCTGAGGAACGCCAGGATGAAGAAAGTTGAAGGCATTGATCCCTTTCTCACCAGAATTCAGGATATCCGGGATGAACTTGCAGCTATAGGAGAGACTCTTCCACCTACAAAAATGGTGAGGTTAGCACTCAACAATGTCACTGAGGATTGGGAGAATTTCGTCCAAGGCATTCTAGGATGAGATACATTTCTTGGATGGGACCAGATGTGGGTTGATCTTGCTTAGGAGGAGATGAGGCGAGCTCTAGTAAAGAGCTCCATCAACGATAGTAGCAGTAAGGGATCGAAGGGTGAAAAAGACAAAGACAATATGGCCCTTGCATCAAAGGGGAAAGCAAAAGGTCCCAATCAAGGACAAGGCTCATAAGGGGAGAAGACGAAAAAGAAGGATCTGTCAAAGATCAAGTGCTTCAGGTGAGGTGAGTTTGGCCACTGTAGTACTCGGTGTCCTTAAAGGAAGAAGGACAAGAAGGAGAAGTAGGATTAGGCGGCAACACCCGCAAAGTTTGATAAAGTTTCTTTTAAGTTAGAGGAATATTTTCCCATGTTTGAAGCTATACCTCCAGGAGTGAGGTGGGGCAATATGAAGCTTTAGTCCCAGAGTTGCACAAAGATTTGGGCAGGGTCCATCGAGGTGAGCATTGGATGGTGTTTCCTCATGGATCATTACCTTCCTACAGGGGCCCACAACATTTAGTAGCAGGAGGATCAGTGTCGGTTGATGTAGTCAGTTCTAGAGTGAGTTGCAGAGTAGTTGCAGTCAGATGCTGAGGAGCGCAAAGAAGGGTTGACAACAGAACATGATGCTCAGTAGTAGAGTCAGAGACAACGTAGATTCCCCAGTAGACAATGTAGAGGCTAGTAGTAGCCAGAGACTCAGGAGATAGTTGTAGCACAAAGACCCAGTTGATTCAGTACTTTGGAAGCTTCTAAGTTACTATAGTTGCAGTAACAACAATTGAGGAGTGTTAGTTGGGTTGCAGTGCAGATGCAGAGTTGGTAGAAGTATAGGTTGTACAGTGCAGTGTCAATAGTAACACAGATGCATCATTACAGTTGCGCATTAGTTGGTGGACAATGGCAGGCAGCTATGGTTGTCAGACATCAACAACATGTATGGGAGGATGTTATAGAGACAAAATGTTGTGACAAATTGTGCAACACTAGAGAGAGAACACCTTCCTCGCTAAGAGGGATTGTTAGTTTTTGTGGCATCAGAGGTGTTCTAGTCTCAAAACTTTGTGGAAATGCTTAAACACATGAGTTCTCCAATTTTTTTTTATTACTATATTTATCTAGAAATTCCACCTAAAGATAGCTCAATTAAATTAATTGACCATCATTTAAATTTTTCCCAAGTCTAACTTAGGAAAAGAGGTTAATTAATAGTAATTAATTAAGAAATGTGAGAATTCTCTAGGAACTCACACAGATCAACTTGGAAATGATCTTAGCCATCGATTAAGTTTTAATCTTGGCCGTTGTCGCCCCAATTGGAGATTATAAGAATTGTCGATGGGTAGATGGAGAAACACAATTGGAGAGCGAATTTCCTTAGGTAGTTCGATTTTCCAGAGAGTAGCATCTTGCCGAAAGAGTTTGAGCCAGAGAGGGGATGTAGAGACTAGAGAGGGGCAAGGAAAGTGATATAGAGGAAGATTTTCTAGTTTTAGAGAGGCAAGAGAGGAGGCTGAATTATTTATCTTGGAGGCTTTGCAGGGCCCGCACAAAGCCTCAAAGAGGGCATTCGATTCAGGTGGAGCAGTGGTAGTTTCAGGTGCTAGTGGTTGGGAATATTTCCAGAGGGCCAAGTCAGAGGCTGCTAGACCAACAACAGTCAATCAGTAGTTATTCAAGGCAGTTTCGAGCCAGCAAGATTTAGGTTTGTGCAGGGGTGATGCAGGTCTTGTGTAGAGGTAGTAGGAGAGCCAGTTTTGAGTGGCTAGATTGAGCTAATATTGCTCATGGAGGGTAAAGGTAATTGAGCCAATATTTCTCTTAGGAGAGGATCGCTAGTTTGGCGACCATTTTATTGTACTCATAATTCACTGCTGATAATAATAAAAACTCTGAGTTGCTGCACCGGTTTTCCCACATTGGGTTTTTCTAGGGACATTTGTCCAAAAATAATTGTGTAAATTTTTGATGTGTGTGTGCTAGAATTTATCAGTTCCTATTTTTGCTTCTGCAGTACTTTATTTGGTGAAGAAATTGCAGTGAAAATATTGTGTTATTTTGCTGTAAACAAAATAAACTACATAATTAATTTATCAATTAGAAGAAATATTTCCAGTTGTTGCATTTCAAGGAATTTTCACATCAATGAAGGCTAAAAGATGACACATGCCCTCCCATGTCTCCTCAGGAGAGACTAAACCTCCTTTGGGCCTTGGATTAGCTACAGCTTGCCAAGTGTTGGGTGCAATGTGTAGCTGGTGGGGCAATGTGGTCCAAGTGCATCATCATCTTTGTATAACTAGGGCATGAGCAACCAATGTGGTGGTGCTAAAGAAGCCCATGGTGTGGAAATCAATGCTCTGCATGTTTGGAGGCCCATGGCTCTCAATGCTCACCCTACAAGTGCCATTATGACCCTCTAGAGGGGTTGAATCCCATATAGGGAGGCCAAGTCCAAGATGAAGACACAACCTACAATCCTGTATAATAATCCATTTGTGCAATTGAGTAAATAAGCTTGCTAATCAAGGGAAAAAGTGTATACTTCATAGTGGCATGCCCTTCCAAATTGGCTTTGAACATGTACTAATGTTACCTTCCTTGACAAGAGAGGTTAATGGAGGACCCTATTAGGTGGTTTCAACCTCTAAGGGGGTGACAGGTCCATGGTACATCCATCAAATGGTAAGTGTCATGTGAAATAGTGATGGAACAAAGTGGGGGCAAGAGGGGAGGCTCCAAGCCACATGCCATAGCACAAGGGTAGCTATGATGAGTGAGGCCCACACCTTGGGTGTATGAATGTGGGGGGGAGAAATCGTGGTATATGAGTTACTCCAACCTTTATTTTTCCACCTTTCTTCATATGCCTTTTGCATTATATTTATTTTTCTTCATTTTATCGCTCGGGGCTCGAGACTATGAGAGCATGATTGGCAAAATATAGCAGTGATTACCCCCTTAAGGTGGGCAATTCATCGCCTACTAGGGGTTGGGACAATCATGGATTCCTTAATGATGAAAGGTGCCCTAAGGACCAGGGTGATGGTCATAATGATAGGGGTTAGAGCTCATGTTTGGCTTTTGCCCACATGCTAAATTTTATTGTCCTGACTATCTTTTGCATTTTGTGGTGCATTTCCTATTGCATGTGGCCATATTATGCTTTTATCTTTCTTTTTAGCTACATCAACCTCTGGGGCATTGTTCCAGGCCGGACTCGGGGTGTGGACAACGGGTGGGGAGGATAACACCTTGTGGACCTAGATGGGGAACATGTGGAAAGGGGTTGTAATGAGCGAAGGGGAGTGAGATATATAGTATCAAAAAGCGGGACCACGCAACTAAAATCATGGTTTCCCATGTAGTGCGACTCCTAAAGCTAGTAGCCAATAAAGGAGATCCCATGGGACTAGTATACAAGATTAACCCCCAATTTGAGGTACGGGAACAAAAGTATAGTCAAAGCTTGTTCTTTCTGCCGAATCCCCCCACTAATACATGCCCAAATGTGCCCAAGAAAAGCAAGCATAAACACCCGATTACATAATGAAAAATCATACCTTTGGGGTTGGAAGTCCCACCTTCAAACATATGATCATAATAGATGAGCGACGGTGCACAATGGTTGGCTCAGGTGGTAGAGAATAGTAGCACATCAAGCTATTAGGTGGCTGCAAGGGGTTGCTGGCTACCCGCTGAAGACAAATATAGGAGAAATTCTCCTATAGGGGTCACCCACTGGTGGTAGGTAACAAGCCATGAGAACCACCATCATTCCCAACATCATGCTTTTCTCTAGGGTTTACATGCTTGGCACAAACCTTGGCTTCACACAAGAGCAATATCTCCAAGAACATCCAAGATATATCTCCTTGTTTTTTCCTAGGGTTTTCTCATGAATCTTAATGTCTTGCTCCCTATAAGACTACTCCAAGACAATATAAAGAGTAGTGTCTAATGATGATAATCAATACAAGGGTTGTCTCCTCACGTTACATTTAGATTCTAGAGTAGGTGAGGGAGGCTAACATAAATCAAGGGCATAATTCCATACAAGTAACTAACAAAGCAACCCCACATGGAGTGGTTTATAATACAAGGATGTACATGTGTCAAACTAGGGCTTAGCCAAACCCCAAAGTGAAATGTCCTCCAAGCATGATCCATCTTAGGGCTTAACTCCCCTGCTTCAAGATGGTGCCCTCTCCAACAAGTTGTTAGTCGAATGCTACCTCATTTGCTATCCAATTGTCTTCATGCAAGACCCTCCTCTAACTGTGCGCGACATGTCCTCTCATGTGCCCAATGCTACTATCTTGTGTGTCAATGTGGTCAGAAAGCTCCCATGCTCCTCCTCAAAAATATGTGTTTGTGTCCATCACTAACCTCCATGAATTATGCTTCTCAACCGAAGTGTCAAACCTCCAAGGTATATATCACATGGTCTCAAGCTTTAAGGGCTAAGTGCCCAATTCTTTTTCTCCTAGTCAGGTAGCTCCCCTAATCGAGCAACCAACTCATTGTGTGTGAAAATTTGGAGACCCAAATTTCTACTGCAAGAACTGATTAAGTATCTTCTATTTGTTAAATTATTGAACAAATTATTTACTGCATCTTACAACAAATACCGAAACTAATACACTGCAACCTTCACCAATTAAATCAAATGCGGAAACAAGAAATTGAGCAAGAAAGAAATATACAACACATGACACTGTTATTTTGGACAAATGTCCCTGGAAAAATCCAATGTGGGAAAACCGGTGTAGCAGCTGAGGGTTTTAATTATTATGCAGTGGTAAATATGAGTACAATTCTTTGGATGCCCAACTGGCTATCCGATATAGAGAGAAATTGGCAAAAAGGTTAGTGAGAGAAATCTCACACTGTTTTGGGAGATTCGACTCTCATCAGGGGCTTGCTGATTGGCCCCACACTGCCTCTACACAACTTCTGCGTCAACCCTATGCAGAATTGCATCACTCTAGTTGCACTCTGCGTCAATCCCTTTGCCGACCTCCTACTGACTGGAAATTCGATCTCCAGGCCTTCCGGTCTCACACCTCAGCTTCCTGCACTGAATCTCGTCTCTCCTAGCTGGAATTCGAACTCCCTGTGAAGCTTTGTGCTTCCTCTGCGTGGCACTGTGCTTCCTCACTAAATTGCTCTTTGCCTTCTTTACTTTGCACTCCCTAGATCTGGGAAGCTTCCTCCGGTCTACTATCCCTGCCCCTCACTACAAGAAATCACGTTGATCGATTCTCTAGCAACCGATGCGTTCCCCTCTTTGAGAAATTTGATCTCTTGATCTCTCTCGGATGTATTTTACAAATGCCCATCAAAGTCCTTATAATTGTTCACTTGAGTAATCAATGACCCAAATTAGATTCTAATCAATGGCTCAGATCATTTGGACTCTATCTACGTCTTCTTCTAGAAGTTTCATTGTCAGTTTGATTAATATCCTTTAATTATTTTAATTTCCTAAGTTTAGACTTAGGTATCCATTAAAAATAATTAATTATTTTAATAAAACTGTCTCCGGGTGGAATTTACCAAAACGATTTCTGGGTATTGTGGAATACATGTGTCCTAGCCTCCCTGCAAATTTTGAGGCTTAAAGCACATACTATGCTACCAGAAATCAACAATCCCTCTTAGCATCACCCTGCTGAAGCATCACCCACCTCTGTAACATCTCACTCTGTGCTGCTGATGTCTGACATCGCTGCCCACCAACCACTATGCAAATGCTTCATCTGTACTGTTGCTGACTTTGCCATTGCCAACACTGCATCTGTACTGCAACCCTCATAAGTTCTGCATTTGTGCTGCTGCTGGCACTGACACTGCCAATACTGCATTTGCACTGCAACCTTCTCCAATTGCTGCTGCTACTGCATCAACAACGGAAAAGCATCCAAAATTATTGAGCAGGTGTTCAACATGATGCATTTGTTGCTACTAGTCTCTGCACTGACCCTTTGAAACCTTTGCATTGCTGCTAACTCTGCACTGTGCCAATTTCACTGCTACCAACTCTACTTTGCACTGCTCAGTGTCTGGCACTCCTAGCCACTACAACTGTCACTCCAACACTCCTCTGCATCAACTCATACTGGTCCATCATGCTACTTCTGATATGGGCTCTCGTAGCAAGGTATTGATCCAAGAGGTGGATTCCTCAAGGATCCTACCCATCTGCAGTTCTTTCGAACTGCAGTACTAGATCACCCCACCTCTCCCTGGAGGTATCTGGGCAACCATGGAAAACTCTTCCTCCTCGATCTTTGTGGATGCTGCTTTCAGATCATGCTGTTCATCTTTGTCCTTCTTCTTGAGAGGGCACTGTGTAGTGTAGTGACCAAATTCACCACACCAGAAGCACTTGATCTTTGAAACATCTTTCTTCTTCTTCCGTTGCTCCTGCCACACCTTAGATGCAAGAGATGCATTCTCTTCCTCCTCCTTGGGCTTCGTCCCATTGCTGCTGCTGCTATCAAGTTTGCACTTGACTAAGTCTCTCCTCAACTCTTCCTGTTGAAGAGCGACCCACATCCCTTCCCAATCTGGCAATCTCTCTCTGCCCAGGATGCTCTAGACAAATACTTGCCATTCTTCTGAAACAGAATTCTGGGTCAACATCACCATCTCGGTGGGCGGAGGTGTAGACTGTTGAAATTTCTGAATCTAACACATTAGAAATCCCTACTGCATTATCTGGTTTATTTCACCTACTTGTTTATTCTTTAACAAGTTATTTATTTATTTAAATACTGAAAATAAAAACAAATGTAACCTTAACTCATATACAGATTAGCAACTGAAATACTAGACAAGCACACAAGGGACACTGTTATGTTTGGACAATTGTCCTCGGAAAACCCCAATGCGGGAAAACCTATCCAGCAGTTTTGAGGGTTTTATTATTATGCGGATTTCTTGAGTACAGCTAGGGTGCCAAAGTGGCTCACCCAACAGAGATTTTTACATGGCAGTTCTTGTACCTTAAGAAACCAATTTCCTGGCTGTGTAGAAACTGTGCTTAAGACATTAATGATTATAATTATTGTCACTTGTTTGTCACTTAATTGTATGCTGTGTTCTCAAATGAAGGACCTGGGAGACTTGGTTTTTAACCCTCAATACTTGGGTGACATGAAATATCAGAATGCCATTTGATTGCTAAATATAAATGATGAATGAAGAAAGCTTGATGAAGTCAGAGACAATATGCTGTTTTACACAGAATCTACTATCTGTGACACTTGGAGAAGTTAAAGATAATATGTTGTCTTACACAGAAACTACTATCTGTAACTTAGAAGAATTGCAGAGGTAAGAACTTCAAGTATAGGAGAGCTCTTTTAAGCGATTTTAACTTCATTTACATAAGCAAATAAAGACCTGCAGCTTCATTACCATACTTAAAGGAAGAAAACATATGATGAAACATAACAGAGAAGTCACAAAATCATACCCACCAATGTGTGGAAAACTTCTGATTCTTTCATTAATCATCAGTTGTATCAGGAATACAGTGGCCTAGTCTTCAGGTTCTCCAAAGTTCGAACTTGTTCTCTGTAAATTTTCCTCTTTTTATACATTATGAGACAGTTGGTAATCACCAAAACTGTCAAACTACTTAACTATTCTACTAACTATCTAAAGTGAAAGTTATTACAAAATATTACATAGAGGATAAAAGACACCTCGTAAATAAAATAACAAGAAGTAACAGAATTTAGAAAAATGATGATGATAGTTCGCTTTCAGATTTGTTGCTTGGCTGCTGATGAAGTTTCTCTGTGGATGCTTTAATAATGGTTAAACTGTTTTAACATAATAAACTGTCTTTGAGAAAACCCTGTGTGTGGACTTGGGCCCACGTATGTATCGGGAGTCTTTTGATTGGCCAAAACACGAGGAAACCCGACCAATCATCGTCCCTTTGAAGTTTTGATCATCTCCCTCTAACTTTGGTTATTTTGCTTAAACAATGGAATCGGCTAATTTATGCGGAACGTAGTTTACTATGAAACTGAAAAGAATTAATAGTCTGGTTCATAAACATGTCGGGTCCACTTGAGCTGTACGCGATCACCGTCCGATCACTCATTCAAAAAACGGTCCGATCCTTCAGAACTCACGAAACTTTAAACCTGTTTGAACTAAACCTTATCGAGTCCGCTTTTTCAAAGCCTCTTTGACTCCCATACGGACCCGATAGGAAATAAAAACTGCTAGTTAATGATCTATCAGGTCCGATTTTAACGATAAAACCCAATTCCTTTTCCACCCGATATCCGTCGGATCCCGTCTCTTTCGATGGACGGCTGAGATTGGCTCGAACTTCAGCGAATTAAACTGTATTTCATATGCCATCGCGTCCGATTTCCAAAATAAACTTCATTTTAGTTACCCACCCGATTGTCGTCGGATCTGTGTCCTGTTGATCAGAGGGACCAAAGCTTCTCGCGGGTTCACATTCAAAAGCTGTAAATCAAACAAAACAATTTATTTCTTTTCAACTTTGCGAGGATAAAAAATATACAGGAGCTTCATTGAGGTTGAATCCCCGCAGTAATTTCAGGCCACACATTATGGTCAACCATGCTAACATCACGGTCAACAACGGGGGTTGATCTTTAATTAATCTTTGTGCTCATTGCTTCCCCACATCAAGCTTTTTACTCATCAAACTATCGCTTGATCGCGCCTCTTGAACCTGCATGACCTCTTAGACAATGGTCTGATTTTTCATTTTCTTTATTTTACTTTCATTTTGTGATAAAACTGAAAATAAGACTTAAATAACAATGGAGGCTACAACATCTCGCTCCACCTGGGGATAGTGCTTTTGCCACAGAAGCACTAAGAATCGCATATTAGTGCCTTCACCTCGGGCATGGAGTCATATATTGCTTGACCAATTCAAATTTTATGGCATTTGTACACTGAATTCACTGTGGTATCTACAATGATAGGATGCTTGTGCTTTGATAGCAAAGTGCTAACAATCGTAGACCAGTAGCCTTAGTTGGGCATGGTGTTTGAAATTCTAAAAACCTTGAAATTTGAAAGACTAAAACTTGACATTCTTGAAATCTGAACTCTCTGCAAACCGGTTTCCAACTGGGATTGTCACTCTTATTTATCAGCTAAAATTAAACTAAAGAACTGCAACTGGAAACCAAATGCTTAACACTTGATCTTATTTATGTACAGGTTCCTACCTATGTACATGACTGATCTCAATCAAGTGAAGTCAATCTTCCAATGGTACCAAGTTAGCATTTGAGTCCCTGATCTAGAACCATTCTGCCAGTGAATTTTGAAAATACAATTCATCCTGAACGGAAAATAAACTATGCATACTGGCAACTCACAACAAAAATTAGGAATATATCCACAAAATGGTATGTGTAGGCTCCTAATAAATTTATCCATGTAATCTGCCACAAGATCTTCAAAAGTATAAGAAAAAATATGGTCCCGATCAGCTCCAAAAAAGAAAGTCTCTATGTATGAAGGTTCTTGCTCAAATAAACCTTCTATTCGGATAATATGCTCAATAGAACAATTAGCAACATCTTTAAGAAAATGATCTATATCACTTTGAGCTTTGATTTAAAATAATTTGTAATTATGACCTCAAGAAATAAAATAAATTTTTTCACATCACTATATGACATATGGTCAACTTCAAATAGATTGTTTACCTCTGATCTGTTAGAATAATACTATTTTAGTTTAATGCTCATTCTTTTAGCTGTTGCTAATTTTCTTCCTTTAGCAGTTTCTTAGATGAAACTGATTCTTTACATAGAAACTTGATGTTTCTATCTTTGTAAATATCTCTGTATTATTATTGAGTATTGTTGCTCAATCAATTTAATTAATTCATTTGGAAATCCATATGCGTGTTTCGCACTGTTTTATGGTATTAGAGCCAGAAAGAGAGATTTCTTGAGCAGTTATTCTTTCTGCATCCTAATCTCTTGAGTTCTTTCTGTCATTCCTTTCTAAGGTCGAGCCCTCTGTAAGCCAGATAGCCTTCACTGAGTCTTAGCTTCGGCTCTGCTCACTGTGATAAAAGCTTACAGTCGTCTATCTCGATACAAAAATGGATTTTTCGAAATAATCTTTCAACTGTGTTAAAATTTTTTCGAAGTTGCTCTCTGTTTTCTTGATTTCAAATCGGTTGAATTTTTGTGGAAATACGAGAGTCGAGGGTTCTACGAATTTTTTTCCAGTTGATGCGTTTGCCAGGTAACTACATCATCGAATTTAGATTGTATGCATGCGTGGACTCTTCGGGCGTAAATCAACGACGGTCTGACCGACTCGAAGTCGTCATTCTTCTGATCATTATTCTACAGCACTACAGCATCGGGTGGCAACAGGCTCGCGACTTGGCAGCAGTGTCTTTATTTTATAATGTGTTAAATCATATTTGCAGCGTCAAAGTTTAACGAAGCTGCGCAGATAAAAGACGTCGACTGTAGCAGAGGTCGCGGGCATCGTTATTTTTTCCGAGTGATCCTGCTGGCCAGGGCATCTATAACAGCTATAAAATACTCAAGCGAAGATTTCACGTGGATAGCATTTTCACACCGTATTCGAGCAGATAGTTAGTCTCACACAGTCAAATCCTGAGCCTGCGCAAGCATAAGCCTCTCGAGCATACCCGCACATTCGACGGACACGTCCAAGGTAGACTGCGACACAGTATTATTCGTAACTACCCAGGTTCATTTTATTGGAAAATCACTTAAGGTTTTTTGCCATAGCACTGTTTTCATTTTGTCACTGTACAAAGTCTTCTGGTGGAACTTACTCCTAGGGAAGGTGCCACTCCGTGGCTGCTTTTTCTTCTCAGTTCTTCTGTAATAATAATTACAGCCCTTTTGGCCAAAGCGTGAACCTTGAAGTCGACGTCTTTTATTGTTTCATTTGCAGTACAAAGACTGGCTCGTATATGCATTTTCAGGTCTCTTCCAATTCGTATTGATTGCCACTGACTGCAAGGAGTTTCACGTATTTTTTTCGCTGTACTGTTAGCTGAATTTTGTGGGGTAAGAAGCTAAATCTTCCCACTGTTAAAAGGCTGAGTTTGTCACCAAAAGAGAGAGTGAAATCAGTCATTGTCAGTTGGTGGACAAGATCTGATTTAAAAGGCAGAATTGTCCAGATCAGTCTTCCAGAAACGTACAGATGGCCTCCCTCACCAATCTGATGTTAGAAGGCAATCAACGCTTTAATGGCAGCAATTATAACATCTGGAAACAAAGAATGTTGACCATCTTTGAATACAGGCGTCTTGATCAGCTCATTTTGGGCAAAGAAACTCGTCCCGGTACAGCTGGTACTAATCAAGATAAGTTTGATGATAGAAATCGAGAGGCTGTTATGCTTCTCAAGCTCTCTGTGGCTGATGATCAGTTACCACAGATTCCTTCTGGCAAGACATTTGCCGAGATTTGGCAACAGTTGAAAGAACTGCACGAGACATCTGACAAGAGCAGAGCTTTCTTTCTCAAAAATCAGTTGTTCTCCATC
>APFE030934278.1:40151-65120 GCA_000404065.3 Pinus taeda | reverse complement strand
ATCTCACAAACTTTTAGGAGGGAAATATTTTCGTGAATTTTTTTTGGGTGGAAAATTTTTGGAGGGAAATATTTTTGCAAAATTTTTTGGGAAGGAAATTTTTTGAGGGAAAATTTCATTCTCTAAGCTATATAATATCTTTAGGATACTCTCCATTTGTATCACTCAACATCTCCTATTTGAAAGGGATGGATTGTCCTGATAGTGAAGTTTCGATTTATACAGCATCAACATCTTCATCGCGTAGCAACTCTATTCATATGGATGAATATATCAAGAATTCTTCCACTATGAATAGAAAGTCAATTCTTCCACTTAGTCCTGATCCTAAGGACTATGAGAGCAGCACTGATGAAAGAAGTGATGGAGAATTTCAAATAAATAAAGAGTCACAGATTCCACTTAGTCTGAATTCGAAGGACTATGAAAGCAGTAGTGATGATGAGCTTGATGACAAATTTCAAAAGAATGGAGTCTCACGATATCCACTTAGTCCTAATTCTATGGACTATGAAAGCAGCAGTGATGAAGAGAAAGATGGTGAAGTTCAAAAGAATGGAGTGTCACGGTGTCCACTTGGTCCTAATTCTAAGGACTATGAGAGTAGCAGTGATGAAGAGCGTGATAACGAATTTGAAAAGAATGGAGTGTCAAAGTGTCCACTTAGTCCCAATTCTAAGGACTATGAGAGTAGCAGCAATGAAGTGTATGATGATGAATTTCAAAAGTATGGAGTGTCAAGGTGTCCAGTTAGTCCTAATTCTAAGGACTATGACAACAGCTTTGGTGAAGAGTGAGATGATGAATTTCAAAAGTATGGAGTGCCACAGTGTCCAGTTAGTCCTAATTCTAAGGACTATGAGAGCAGCTCTGATGAAGGGCGGGATGATGTATTTCAAAACTATGGAGTGCCACGGTGTCCCGTTAGTCCTAATTCTAAGGACTATGACAGCAGCAATGATGAAGAGCGGGATGATGAATTTCAAAATAATGGAGTGTCACGGTGTCCACTGAGTCCTAATTCTAAGGACTATGAGAGCAAAAGTGATGAAGAGTGCGATGATGAATTTCAAAAGAATGGAGTGTCACAATATCCTCTTAGTCCTAATTCTAAGGACTATGAGAGCAACAGTGATCAAGGATAGGATGATGCACTTAGTCCTAATTCTAATGAGTATAAAGGTAGCAGTGATGAAGGACATGATGATACACTTAGTCCTAATTCTATGGACATTGAGAGCAGCACTGAAAATGCACATGAGGAAGAATATCCAATAAACATCAAGTCAAAATTTCCATTGAGTCTGAATTCTATGGACTATGACAGTAGCACTGAAGAAGAGGAAGATGAAGAATATCCTCCAAGTAAGTATTTGAAAAGCACAGTTGATCATAGTGTGGATAACATTCCTATTAATGATGATGAAAATCCTTATACAAATGATGATCTAATGATGGAGATATTGCCAAGAAATATTATCTAGAGGAGTAGGAGTAGACCTTTTTGTATCAATGCAAGATGTTATAGTTATACAAGGGGTAGAGCAGAATATCTGACGAGAAGAACTTCTATCAACGCACTCATTTCAAGTGAATGTTGCAAAAAAGATTACTTGAAACGTATGGATTTCAAATTTGCATTAGAGAGCAAGAAGAGATAATTGTCAATGAATAAAAGCATGCAAAATTCATAGTTAGTTGGGTGCATGCAATCTACATTGTCAGGTTATGATTATCATATTAAGACTTTATTTATCTGTAGAAAAGCTTTCAAAATGTTTCATTCGATTGGAAATTTTCGTCTCTCGAGAATTCAAGAAAATTTGGAAAAGGATCCCACATTTTATTTAGAAGTACGTCATAAAAGACATTTTGGGACATTATCAAACACTGCAATGTCATGGATGAAAGATTTCTTTCGAAGCATGGAGAGTGTATGCCAAATAGAGAGACAATACATATTCCAAATAATTTTTCCAGACGTGAAATCTACAACCTATACAAAGAATATGCAGAAGGTGCTGAGGGACATGGCCGGTTTATTACATATCAATATTTTGTGAAGATATGGAAGAAAGAATTCAACAATGTCTGTATTCCTAAGAAGACAAGGATGGGGATTTGCAATACATGTGCTTCTCTTAATAAAAAAGGACAAATGTGAAGGGTCAGAAAGAGGTAGGCATTCATAACTTTAACTTTTAAAATTGTGATATTCATCAAGTATGAAACATATTTCTTTAATGGCTTTCTTCTTTATGTTGTGTAGATTCAATTGTGAAAGAACTTCAAGAGCATCGCGAACAACAAACAAATGAATGGAAAAAGTTGTACAAGCATCGAAAGAAGTGTTATGATAATCCGAATAAATATTTGGGTTTGATAATTGATGGTATGGACCAGAAGAAAACACTTTTACCACATTTTGTTCGCACACCCAAAAATTTACAGGAGGAATTTTTTTTTCAGTATCACTTGGTCGGTTGTATGGTCTTCAATGGGAAAATGTTGTAAAAGGTGTACTTCACAACTCCAAATATTCATAATGATACAAATCTAACCATAACCGTAATTCATGATGTGCTTTCTCATTGGTCTGGCAATCTTCCTAAAGTTTTGTATCTACAATTGGACAAAACTTGCCGTGAAAACAAAAATTAGGTTGTTTTTGGATATCTAAACATGCTTGTTGAATTGAGAATTTTTCAGAAAGTAAAGTTTGGTTTCCTTCTTATTTGGCACACTCATGACCATATTGATTAGATGTTAGTCGCTTTTCAGTCACATTGAGGAGAAAGGAAGCTGGGATCTTGCCATCATTAATTGAATGTATTAAGCAATCATACATGCCAGATCCTATTTTTGATGTGTTGGAAGAAATGGTTGACATGCGAAGGTCTATTATGGGATCATATGGTGAGGGGAAACGCATTGAACAACTTAATGACATTAGCTTCCAACATCAATTTCGTATCAAAAAAAATGATGGGAAAGCGCTAATATGGGGCAAGAAGTATTCAACTACTACAGAATGGGCACCGTCATCAGGTTTGCAATTTTTGAAGTTCATTCTAGATCATCCAATATTTGCATTGAAAATATTTTTATTACAATCAGTTGGTGAAGTTCATAATGCACGCAAACAAAACAGAGATATAAATTATTCTACTTTCCTAGAAGAAATTAAAAAATGTATTAGATATACATATGAGTACTTTGACATTGCTGATTCAGTTTGGTGGGAGTCATTTTTCAATAATCAAAGTGATTGCATTTCAACAAGAACAGATGAAGATATACCTTTGAAAAATCAATTTATTTGGCCACAAAATGTGTCAAATGCACATGAGGAAATAAACATTGTTGAACAACAACAATCTCAAGGTATCATTAATTCTTCACAGGCAGAGGAAAGAGAGATCTATATTGGTTCCAGAAGATCTCGTGCACAACGTGAAGCCATGGAAGACCTTTACAGGGGTTCAGTATAGGATATTACGGAGGGTTTCATGATCGCAGTGCTAGCAGATGGAGATCTCAATGGCTATCCATTCTGGGTTGCTAAAGTTATAAAGGTCTTTACAGAAAATGAGGACGTTACAAGTGTTGAAGTACATTGGTATGCCACAAATACACACCAATTCAATGGTGTGTATAAGCCAGAGATGGTAGTTGACAAAAAAAATGGCGGAAAGAGAAAAAGAAAGGGTACCAATATAAATCATCGTCGCACAAACATATTGAAATTGGAGGATTTTGACATACTTGTTTATGACTTCAATTTAACAAAGAGGGGAACTCTTCGCTTCAAGACGAAGAGATTCTGAAAAGGTTGTTACCAGAAGGAATAGTATTGAGATGGGAGTCTATTGACACCAGTCGTAGATCTAGAAGAATTTTGAAACCTGAAATGATGGGCATGCATGTGGACTCAGATGGGGCACTAGTTGATGAAAGAGAAGAACATGGAACATCTTCATCAACATCCAGTCACTCATCTGAAGATGTGAATTCTGATGGCGTTCAAGAAAATATGAGTGATTTTGAATAATTGTTTAAGACAGTTTATCTAATTGATGTATGCATCATCTCTTGAAATAAAATTTTTGATTTCCATATGGTGTTAAATGAGAAGTTATGAGTCATTTTTATGTTGTTATATCATTTTACTAACATTTTTAAAAAATTTTGAAGATTGACCCTAAAAAAAATCACCGTTCCCGTATAATCACTTTTCGTTTTCAAGCTATATTTTGCATGAAAATTTTGTTTTCACTGCCATTTTTAAAACATGTTTAAATTTGTCCCTAAAAAAAATCCATCATTCCAATATACACACTTTTCGTTTTTAGCATTGTTTTTGATTTTTTTTTTGCATTTTTTGGCCAGAGTTCCATTTTGAGTTTATAGTTCCCGTTTCAAAGTTTACATTTTTTGGGATGGTTGTAGAAAGAAAAGAACTTTGAGGGTTGGAAAACGTTTTATGCTTTTTAAAATAGGTGTAGAGAGGTAGAGCTATCTGAATGGAAAACCAGTCAAACTCTTTTTGGGCTTCTAGTGATTCTGGTGATTCTCTATGGTTGTGAACTATGGGTCAGCATTACATTTGACATGCAGTGGAGACAAATTGAGAAAAATCAGAAGCATTTGATTACAAACAAATTCAAGATTAAAAGTGCAGTTCCTTATGGTATCTTGTTAAGTGAAACAAGGGCTACTCCTATTGAAGCAATTGCTATGGTGCAAGTCATAAGGTCTTTAAAACAATTGAGCAAATGGAAGAGGGTAAATGGCCTATGGTTGTCTTTAATGATAGATTGTGCAATAGAAATAAAAGCTTGGATGTAGCAAAATAACAAATGGTATAGTAAATGGGGTATTTGCTTCAACGCGTGTCCCATAAACAACAAAGAGATAAAATCTTTTATTATGGAAAAGTTCCACTAGTGTACTTGGGATAAGGAGCTAAGAAAAAAGAAAAAGTATTATATTGAAGTGTTTAATCCCACTCATAGTCATCAACCAAAAGCATACATAGAGGCCAATATCTCTTGGAGAGCCAAAATTCTTATTTCTCAGTTAAGGACTAATTCTCATCAAATCTGTTGTGAAATAGGGTGCTGGAAAATGCCAAAAGAAGTGTGGGAGGAAAGAGTATGCATTTTTTGTTCCTCTGAAAAAGTGGAAACATAAAAACATTTAATTTTAGAATGTGAGGTCTTCAAAGACAACAAGGAAAGTTATGAAAATATGTTGGCAACTAGCGCTTAGGATAATCTATTTAGCGAGGGGTTTGTCGAGAAGCTAGAAGAATAATCATTTTGTTTTAATTTAAACATTTTCACTCAACGAGGTTCAAACACTTTCACTCACCACACTCAAGGCACCCCAATTTGGGATTTTATGTTTAATGATTAAAAGTCACCGCACTCAATACAAGTCAATTTGGGATTTTATGTTTAATGATTGAAATTTTTATTCAAAATTTAAAAAAGCATGAGTATTAACAATTCACAAATAAAGTTACCAGTGTAACATTTGTTATAAGTTTAATTATAGTTAATATTGTTATTATGGTTGCCCATGGGGCTTTGGATTGATGCTGAATGGGTGCGTTGTTAAGGCACTCATTGCGATAGGTCACCAATTAAAATCCCCCGTGTGTACTTAGGTTAGTCTAATATATTAAAAAAAAATATTGTGATTATGGTTAATATAAGAATAATTATTTTAAAAAATTAAAAAAAAAAATATTAACTTAAAAATCATGTATATTATTTTGAATATTATTTTTTCATAAAATGTGATTTTTTCTTTTCAATTTCTAAAAAAGTTTTGGTGTGTTTAGATATTGCATTTTATATGGTGGTATAGAACATTGTAATATTGTTGACACAGTTCTTTTTAAAATAAAAATATTTATTTTTTAAATAAAAACAATATCAACTATAATAAAAAAATGAATATAGTTATATGGTTAATTTTAATTAAAAGCATTATAAAACATCAATAATCTCACTATCACTTTCACTCTATTAGTACTTGACGTTGCAACCAAAAAATTATGTGATAAAAAAATTTTGCTTTCTCTCTACCATAAATAAAAATATTTTGATGTTATATGAAATAACATAATTTTATATCAACTTAAAAGAATATAAATTGGCTAAAAGTAGAAAGCAAGGGAATTATTACATAAGTGCATTCTACATCTCAATATTAGGGAGATGTGTATCGAGTTACACATCTAACTTTTAAAATAAAAATATAAATTTTCTAAATAATAAAACATGTAGCCTTTAATTCAAAACAAAAATAATACATATTTAGTTAGTTTTAATTAAAATCATTATAAAATATAAAAAATATCTCTCTCTTTGTTATTGACATTACAACCTAGAAGATGTGGTAAAAATATTTCACTCTCACCCTCAACCATTAATAAAATATTTATATTTCAATATGAAATAACATAATTTTATATGGTCTCTAAAAAAAGATAAAGTTAAAAAAATATCTTCTAATTATTGTAATGGTATGTAGTTCTTATATTTTTTAAAATAATTTCAGTAAAATACTTTTAACATCCCTTACATCATTAACGCTGCACATTTAACCATGCTTATTAATAATACTTTGAAAGATGTAGTTTATAACATATTGCAACGTAGCAATATCATCAAGATAACATACTAGGAAAGCATATGAACAGACACCGATATACCTTAAAAACCCCTAAGGGAAAAACTAGAAAATGTTTCGATATACCCTAGAAACCCCTAAGGGAAAAACTAGAAAATGTTCCGATATACCCTAGAAACCCCTAAGGGAAAAACTAGAAAATGTTTATTTTATTAAATTTTTTGTGACAGAGTTCATCCCTCACCCAATGACAACAAGGGATGGAATCCCTTGTCCATTGTTGAAAGTTTACAAAAAATAACATAATCTTTAATTCAAGCATAACTAACTAGATACATTACATTTAACATGATGCTATGTTTCTAAAACACTTTACCCCACTATTCTTCAAGCACAATATCTTCATGGAATCATTGTTTATTGTTACCCGTTGTAAACTACCATTAACGATCTTCCACTCTACATACAACAATAGTGATACATATTCACCTCATTTCTTGCATTAGTATTAGTTATAATACATATTTGAATTGTTGGAAAAAATGTTAGTTTAGAAAATATCAATTCTTTCCTGCAACCACTATAGTGAGTAAACTCTAACATCAAGATTATCTTAAATATCAATTTATCAAAACCCAAACGATTATGAGTTTTTCATGAATTAAATAATCTCATAGAATCCAAATCTCAAATATTCAATCTCTACAACTTATCATGTCAGAATCACTAATAATCTTCCATGTATTATGCCACTTGGCCAGTGAACACTTTCTTGCACATGCATAAATTAGAGTAAAAAATCATATCCATAATTAACCTTTTATCTCTGCATGCATCATCGAGTACATAATCATAACTATTTAAATGTGCAATGCCTTGATCATTATTTTCAAAACTACACTTTTAATGCACTTAATCCAAATGCAAAAATACAAAAATCAATTTGCACAACCATGGTATTGTTTCCTAGTTGTTTTTCTTGTTGTGAAACCACAACTAATTACATTCAAAAAAATTGGTAACAATATACTTTTTTCCTTTGAATACAAAAGCATTCATGCCTTTTCTAATGTAACAATGTAAGTTAGTGTTATAAAAGACTAATCTTGTCTTTTTCCCAAAGCATAATACAAAGGAATATATTTATAAGTGCATGTCTATTTTCCCATATTTCAAAAGCATTAAATAAAAACACACATTTATAAATCTATATCTATTTATCCACATTTTACATGCATAAATGCATAGTGATTATAAGGGCATGCTTATTTATCCTCATTTTGCATGCATTGCATAAAATTTGTAAAAACATATCCATTCATCCATATTTCACATGTATTAAATAAATACATTGTAGTTATAAAATTTGGGTTATTTATGGTTGAAAATGAAAAATACTATGCATTAACCATTGGAGAGCCACGCATATTTTATTATCACAAAGTATTGGGGATACATTGTAAGTCAATAAACTTACTATACTTTTGACCAATAGAAACCCCCCACATATATATAAGACACATGTAAATAATTTCTTACACATAGTGTGCATACTTATGTAATATTTTACCTTGTAAGGGTTACAATATGAGTACTATTACGTTCGGTTATCCACCTACAAATATGAACATACCCAATGGTTGTTTTAACCATGATGTTTGGGAAATCCTTGAAACCATCTTGACGTAGCAATAATTAACATCTCCCAAGGTGCGTGAGTTTTTAAAACCCTCGACATGGAGCCAACACATCAATGTCAAAATGTAGTCACACAGTCCACTATTTTTCCGCTCAGGACAACAATGAAAGCACAATTGGGATCTTCATCCGAGAGATTGTAAGCAATTTGTGCTTCTTTTATAAGCAATATGTGTTGCTACCATCTTTATTCCAAGAATACTTGTTTAAACGGGTGCAATATATATTTTTCAACCAAAAATGAATCTCTGCCTCCCTCTACATAGTTAAAATTATTGTAACAACTTTAAGAATTTTTGGAAGTGTGATGTTGGAGCTTGATGTCATCTTTAAGAATTTTAACCTTCCACTAATGAAGATATAAGGTGTGTTTTCTTCGACCTTTTTCTTCATTGTTGGCCCGACTTCCATATAATACAAACATACAAGCAACGGTTTCAATATAAAATATTGTATGTAGCCATTGTTGAGCCACAAAAAGAATCATGTCCCACCTATATATTTTCTTTAACTTTAACTTGTTAGTGATATGGTTACAGCCGTTTCGTAACAGTTTCTTGATGCAACCACGATTTTTGGAGCACATCATAATATTTCCATGTAATTGAAGTTAGAGTGTCTAGTTCCAGGGATATTACAATTAATCGTGATTAAAAATAACACCATTCTCAATGTTCTTCTTTTCATGATAATTATAATTTCATCTAATCTTTTTCTTTTCTTCTTTTCATGATCATTATAATTTCATCTAATCTTTATTTCCTACCAGAACTTTTCCTTTTCATTTAGATTTTTCTTATTTCTCACAATCTGCTTCTTAGATAAACTTTCACTCATGACATCTATCTCCGTACATGATAGTTTTGTAACTAGAACAAACATGACATCTATCTCCATACATGATAGTTTTGTAACTAGAACAAACCAAAAAGGGATCCTTCCCCTTTAAAATGAAGGATTTTATTTTTAGGAAATACAAATAAGTAACAACAATAATGTTTTATTAATAATCATAGATATTTACAATTACCAAAAAATTCAATTTTTACTTTCAATCTTTTAGCCATTGTTTCAATTTCGTAAAAACAAAAACAAAGTCTTTATGAAAACTTATTTCTACTTGCCAATATTCTTGTAAACCATGACTACTCTATGCAATCTTTTAGTTATAGGTGGTGGCATGCATGCACTCTAAGAGTGGTTTATCTGCCCAACAACAAGCACCTTGAGTGGTTTATAGTTATAGGTGGTGGCATGCATGCACTCTAAGAGTGGTTTATCTGCCCAACAACAAGCACCTTGAGTGGTTTATTAGCCTCCTTAGCAAGAACATCATGGTGTATGACCACTTAATCCAATAAGTATTTCTCAATCTAATCACATTATCTTTAATCACAATATATTCAACTATTAGTCATTTATGTAATTCCAGGGACTACTCATAATATTTTTTATTTTCAATCATTAAACATAGTACCTCTGCAAGTACATAGAGATTATATAGTCCCCTAATCACAGAAATGATCATAGTAGTCAAAGCTGCATAAAGTGCATAATTTCTTAGCCCTTATTAAAGACATCCACAAGTCTAGTATCATGAATTAAGAAATACAAGAGGCCACCCTCAAACAAAAATTCCAGTAGTTCCTTCCCAAATGCTAGGCATCTTCCTTGCCATGAAACTAATTAGAAATCATTCATAGATTTGCACCTTCTCAACCCAAGCAATGTATTGCTAGTTCTAGGTACAGGTCCAGTTTTTATCTCCCATTGACACTTTTAAATTCATACTTCACTTATCTCTTGAATTCCATTTCATACATCTTCCAACCATGATTTTCATTTCCATTCATGCTAAATTTTTATGGTAATCCACCCATGGCATTTATCTCCAATCATATTTTATTTTAGTGGTTAGATAAGCTAAACAGGGTCATCCCTTTTGGTAAAATGGAGCATTTTTCTTGTCCCTTCATGGAACATAACTAATTTTCATTGTTTTTCTAACAGTTAGGAGTTTAACCACTCAGATGTGACTCACATGAAGAGAAGAAGAAACTTAAAGTGTCACACAATAGTGACATAGAAGAGGAAAGAATGATGCCAATAGTGGACAACAACAATAGTAACTTCCAACAAAGTAAGAAATGGTTGGACATGGAAATTGACAAATTGACAAGGTTGACGATGAAAGTACCCAGGAAAAGGTGCACTAATGTGAAGAAGGTAGTCAACAATAGACAGAAATTGACTGTACAAGAAATTATCAACAAGGTAAATGGAAGACTACAATATAATATTTGGAGACTAGGAGAAAGAAGGGTGACAAAAGATGAAGCAATTGAATAGCACCATGATGAGATGGTTGTCGACCAACTATAATGCAAAAGTGGAATCTAGGAGGATTCAAAAATTAATGCCACATGACCAGGAGGTCATGAATTCTTTCTACCTTGGGAGTCTCATGTAAGAGCATTGGAGCTTCCAAGCCATTAAATCTTTGATGTGAAAAAGCTTAAAAATGGGGTCTTCATTTTTTAGAAGAATTTATATTCTTCTATATGTAAATAGATTGTATTTTCCAAGTTGGTATATTTTATGAGTTTTAGAACTAATGAGTCATAGTTTTATAAAATCTATGGATAGGTGATATTTTCTCCATAAGGAAAAAGCAAATCTACTTTGAAAAGCATGAGATATTCTAGAGATAGATTGAGTGATTTTAGAATTTACGAAAATATGATTTATGGAGTGATTTATTGATGGTTTATGGAGTGATCTTAGGATTTAGGAAAAATTGATTTATGGAGTCATTTATGGAGTACTTTTAATATTTAGAAAATCTATTGCATTTCTTAATTCTACTTATTGTAAACCTATCGGAAATGAGAACTAATGGCCAAATGAATGTGGAATCAGCCCAAGAGAGAAATGTATGATTGTGAGGTTATGCATGTACAACTTGTCTTTGCTAATGGAAACTCAAATTTGCCAAAGTATGTGTGTATGACTCCTTGTATTATGTTCTTTTATATTAAGTGCTTTGAGTTTGCATCAAAACATTAATTTGAGTTTGCATGAACTCATTGAAGATTTGAGTTTGCATGAACTCATGGAAGATTTGAGTTTGCATGTAATTTGAGTTTGCATGAACTCATTGAAGATTTGAGTTTGCATGAAGTCATTGAAGTGGAGCATTTTGTGTGAATTGTTAGAGAGATGCGAGTTATATTATCTTATTTAAAAGTAATTCGGAATGGCATTAAATGAGTGTTAGCTATTAGGAATAAAAATTTGGTTGTGAGCATGTTTGACATATGGCCTCATTTGATGCTTCTCGCCTCATATATTAAGTTGAGATTGCAGGTGCATGGAAGTATGCATTGCAAGAAGAGGTGAATTTTACTGCATCACTATGCTAAAAAGACATTTGTAATGAGGTTTTTGGTGCACATTTTTTAAGAACCTGTAAACATAAGTACAAGTTAATCAAAGTATCAACAATTTTCCAATACAATTTTTTTGCAAAAAAATAAAACACTTTAAGAGGAATTTTTATTATTCAAATTAATAATCATATATTGTTAAAACCATTATAAAAAAATTCAACAATAACTCTAATTAACTTTTTGTGTTAATTTTGTGAATTTATATATATAATATTTAAATATAATGTATATATCCATTTCATACATATAATTTTTTATAATATTTATATTCTACTTATTATAAAATTCTAAAAAAATAATATATAATTTTATAAATGTTTAAATTATATTAAAACATATAAATTTTGATAAAATAATAATAAAATTCAATATAAAAATAAATCAAACAAAATAATTAATTCATTTTTTCCTTTGTTATAAAGTTAATTAAAAAATATTTTGGTTATAATTTTACTATCCTTTGTTATAATATTCATCTTTTATTATGAAATTGTAAAACGATTAATATATTTATTTTTATAAATGTTTTGTGAAAACATTAAATATTATTTTGTAAAATGTTTTAGTTTATTTTAAAATATATTAATATAATGAAATAAATAATAAATTAATAGGAAAAAATAAATTATATTAAATAATTTATTTATTTATTAAGCTAATCAATATTAATTAAAAAAACCCATTAATTGTGTATACAAGTATTCTACAGTGTCATCAATACTTCTGATGGTTTATTAAATATATTTTTAATTTGAAGCTAATTAAAGCTGGAGTTTACTTTGTTATCTTCATACTGCCATCCATTATTGTTGTAGGGAAGAAAATGGAGTCGTTTAACGAGGTGGAGGAATTGACTAGATCGATTAAAGTAGCTGGAATCTGGACAAAAAAATTTCAAAAAATCTTGTAGAGACAGTGTTTGAATAGTGTTTTTATAATAGAAATAGATTCAGCAACATCATAAACGTCTAGAACCCTTAAAATTTTGAAGTTTAACAACTATAACTTAGATTTACAAAAATCCTTGTTCTCTAAATATAACCAGAATTCCTATAACTTTCGGAGCAAACCTTCTGTTTTGTTAAACTACGCGGAAGAGAACTCTCCCTTCGTGCCCATTATTATGTGGAGGGTATATATCCCATTAATATTGCGTTGGGTAAAGTGTCTCTACGTTACCAAAACTGGCCATTTTCACATTATGGCTATGGTACCTTCATTTTGACAATATAATTATGGTACCAGGACAGGGTTCGACTTTGCATACACAAGGTTGGACTTCGCTCTACTGTTAGTCTCTTTAAGATATTTGGTTTAAGTTTCTGACAAAGCTTAAGCCATTATTGAAGATGTTTTATTCTGTTGAAAAGGACAAGACTTAGAGGTTTAGTCAAGGTTTCCTCAAAATCCACATGGATACTGGGGCATGGGGGTTTTTCACATGGATACCGCTTCTGGGAGCTAGGAAGATTCTATTTATTGCATTAAATTAAAGCTGCATCAAAAAACGCATAGATGATTTAGGATTTTCACATGGAAACCCCGCCATATGTCCTCCTCTGAATTTATCCACGCAATGAAAGATGGAAGAGGCTTGATTGCAGTTAGCACATAGCTATGATGCTGGGGCATTTACAAATTGAAACCGCGTATCCATTTACAAAATGAATACCATTCAAGTCTAGGTAGTTGGCAAGGTTAAATTAGGTAATTGCACTTTGACAGCTACCTTACGAATATATTATTTTACTATTTAAAGTGCAGTGGTACATGTATCATCCTTGCTCTATGAATGTCCAATACCAATATCTATGTATGGGATTCTTTCGCTTTCATTTTCAATTTTCAATTTGATACTTCACCAAAAACAGGCATGGCATTGATTCCAGCTTAGCTTCGGTTATTATAAAACTGTTATTTTCCTTTTTATACTTTACCAAAACAGACATGGCCTGGATACCAGCTTAGTTTGAAATGTAATGTTATAAAATTGCCATTTTTTACTACACTTTGTTGTAATCCAAGCTTAGTTTTGACTACACAATTTCACTCACCGCACTCAAGGCAAGCCAATTTGGGATTTTATGTTTAATAATTAAAAATCACTGCACTCAAGACAAGTCAATTTGGGATTTTATGTTTAATGACTTAAATTTTTATTCAAAATTTAAAGAAGGATGAGTATGGAGACTTTACAAATAAAGTTACAACTATTAATATTATTTATAAGGTTAATTATTATTAATATTGTTATTATGGTTTAATATAAAGAATAATTGTTTTAAAAAAAATCTATTAAAAAAATATTAATTTAAAAATTCATATTTTTTTTTTAAAATTTGAATGTTTTCTTGTTCTTTAAAAGTTTGATGGTGTTTAGATATGCATCTCTTACAAGGTAGTATAGGTAATGGACACTTATGTTTAAAATTAAAAAATAATGTTTAACTATAGTATGGGGACTTTACAATAAAGTTACAACTATTAATATTATTATAAGGTTTAATTATTATTATATTGTTATTATGGTAATATAAGAATATTGTTTAAAAAATTATTAAAAAAATATTAATTTAAAAATTCATATTTTTTTTATAAAATTTTGAATGTTTTTCTTGTTCTTTAAAAGTTTGATTGTGTTGGAAGATATGGCATTCTACAAGGTAGTATAAGGTAAATGACACATGTTATTTAAAAAAAATAATGTTAACTATAATTAGAAAAAGAAATAATTATTTGTTTAATTTTAATTAAAAGCATTATAAAATATTAATAATCTTACTATCATTTTGGCTTTATTCATACTTGACATTGTTACAAAAAAATACGTGATAAAAATATTTTTTCTCACTATCTACCATAAATAGAAATATTTTAATGTTCATGTGAAATAACATAATTTTATATCAACTTTAAAAAATATAAATTAACTAAAAGTAAAAAGAAAGCACATTCATCTTAATATTAGGGAGATGTGTATTGAGTTGACAAATGTATCTTTTAAAATAAAAATATAATTTTTCTAAATAATAAAACAATGTAGCCTATAATTAAAAACAAAAATAATACATATTTGGTTAGTTTTAATTAAAATCATTTTAAATATCTAAAATATCTCTCTCTTTGTTGATTGACATTACAATTGAGAAGATGTGGTAAAAATATTTAAAATATTTATATTTCAATATGAAATAACATAATTTTTATGGACTCTAAAAGTTTAAAAAAAAAAAAAAAACTCTCTAATTTTCCAATGTTATTATATTCTTATATTTAAAAAGAAAAAAAAATCAGTAAAAGACTTGTAACATCCCTTAGTATACCTCATACAAAATATATATGATTGGAAACTTTTTCCACTTTTAACAACATGTAATATTCTCAAATAACTTATCCCATACTCTTAACTGATAATCAAATGATAATGCATTAATGCAATTTGTTAATAAAATGCTTTGATGTCTTGCAAGGTAGTAATATTATCCATATAACATAATATGAAAGCACATGAATGGACACTGATACACCCTAAAAACCTGAAGGGAAAACCGACAAATGTTTATTTTATACTTTTTGTTACATAGTTAGTTAGTCATGATATACTTTAGTTCATCGCTCACTAAAGAAACCATCACTCCATTATTTGAGAAAGTCACGATTCTTTTCTGCAAACACTATAGTTAGTAAACTCTAACATAAAGATTATTCAAAATATGAATTTATCAAAACCCAAAAGTTTGATTTTTTCAACAATTAAATAAAGCTAGAGAATCAAAATCTCAAATATTCAATCTCTACAAGTTATCATGTAAGTATCACTAATAATCTTCTATGTATTATGCTAGATCTTCCATGCATTATGCCACTTGGCCAGGAAACACTTTCTTACACATGCATAAATTAGAGTAAAATATCCATAACTAATTTGTTACATTTGCATGCATCATGGAGTACTTAATCATAGCTATCTAAATATGCAATGCCTTGATCATTATCTCCAAAACTACACTTTTAATGCACTTAATCCAAATGCAAAAAATGTACTTAATCATAACTATGTAAATATGCAATGGCTTAATCATTATCTGCAAAACTACATTTTTAATTTACTTAATCCAAAGGAAAAAATATGGGAATCAATTTGCACAACCATAGTATTGTTTTCTAGTTGTTTTTCTTATTGCAAAACCACAACTAACAATCGGCTTCTTTTACATTCAAAACCATGGGTAACAATCTACTTGTTTCCTAGAATACAAAATCATTGGTCTTTTCTAATGTAACAATGTAAGTTAGTGCCATAAAATAAGACTAATCTTGTTGTTTTTTTCCCAAAACATAGTAGAAAGGCACATAGTTATAAGTGTATATCCATTTTCCAATATTTTATGCATTAAATAAAAGCACACATTTATAAATTCATGTGTATTTATCCACATTTCACATGCATAAATACATAATTATTATAAGAGCATGTCTATTTATCCTATTTTTGCATGCATTTCATAAATATTATAAAAGTATATCTATTCATCCATATTTCACATGCACTAAATAAATACATTGTAGTTATAAAAGCTTAGTTATTTATGGCTAAAAATGAAAAATCCTATACATTACTGAGACCATCTTTATATTATTTTTATAAAATAAACATTGCAAAGCCACCAATATTTTATCACAGTTTATTGGTGATACATTGTGAAAGTTCAATAACATTACTATAATTTTGACTAATGCAAACGCCCACATATATATATATATATATATATATATATATAACCATTGCAATCCACTTGTGATTTATTTCTTACACAATGTGTGCATATTCATGTAATATTTTACCATGCAAGCGTTAGAGTATAGTACCATTATGTTCGGTTATCCACCTACATATATGAACATACCCAATGCCTATTTCAACCATGATGGTCCAGAAATCCTCGAAACCATCTTGACATAGCAATAATTAACATCTCCCAAGGTGCAGGTGTTCTTAAACCCTCAACATGGAACCAACACGGCAATGTTTAAGATGTAGTCACACACTCCACTCTTTTTCCACTCTAGACAACAATGAAAGCACGATTGGGATATACGTTCGAGAGATTGTAAGGGAAACAATTTGTGCTTATTTTATAAGCAACATGTGTTCCTACCATCTTTATTCCAAGAACACTTGTTTACACCAAGGTGTGATATATTCTTTTCTTCCAGAAATAAACCTTTGCCTCCCTCTATATAATTAAGATTATTGTAATAACTCTGAGCATTTTTGGAAGTGTGATGTTGGATCCCGACGTCATCTTTAAAATTTTTAACCTTCCACTAATGAAGAGATAAGGGAATATCTAGCTATGGTATCTTCTCTAAATGGATCAGTAGAACGTGTGTTTTCTTCGACCTTTTTCTTCACTGTTGGTTCGACTTCCATAAAAAACAAACATACAAGCAACCACTTCAATGTAAATTATTATATGTAGCCATTCTTAAGCCACGAAAAAATCACATCTAACCTTTTTCATATGCATGAACATCCATATATTTTGTTGAACTTGTTAGTGCTCTGGTTACACTCATTTCTTGATAAAATCACATCTAACCTTTTTCATATGCATGAACATCCATATATTTTGTTGAACTTGTTAGTGCTCTGGTTACACTCATTTCTTGATACAACCACAATTTCCATAGCACATCAGAATATTTTCCATGTAATTGAAATTACAATGTCCAAGTTTAGGGATATTACATTCTCTCCCCGCTTAAAAATAAAACTATTTTGCATGTTCTTCTTCTATTATTTTTATGATTATTATAATTTTATTTAATATTTATGTTTTACTGGAACTTTTTCTTTTCATTTAGATTGCTTTTATTTCTCACAATCTGCTTTTCAGGTCGACTTTCACTCATGTCATCTATCTCCATACATGATAGTTTCGTAACCAAAACAACAAAAAGGGGATCCTTCCCCTTTAAAATGAAGCATTTTATTATTAGGAAATACAAATAATTAACAACAATAATGTTTTATTAATAATCATAAATATTTACAACTATGGAAAAAAAATTAATTTCAATGTTTTAGTCATTGTTTCAATTTCGTAAAAGAAAAAACAAAGTATTTATGAAAACTTATTGCTATTTTCCAATACTCTTGGAAACCATGGCCACTCCATGCAATATTTTAATTACAGGTGGTTTATCAGTTGTGGCACAGGCTCTAAGAATGGCTTCCCAACAACAAGCACCTCGAGTGGTCTATCAACCTCCTTAGCAAGAACCTCATGGTGTATGACCAATGAATCTAGTAAGTATTTCTCAAAGTAATCACATTATCTTTAATCACAATATATTCAACTATTATTCGTTTATGTAATTACAGATGCTAGTCATAATATTTTTAATTATCAATCATTAAACACAGTACCTCTGCAAGTACATAGAGAGCATATAGTTCCCTAATAACAGATATGATCATAGTAGCCATAACTACATAAAGTGCATAATGTCTTAGCCCTGACTAAAGACACACACAAGTTTAGTATCCTGAATTCATGGAAATACAATAGAGGTCACCCTCAAACAACAATTCTAGAAGTTCCTCCCCAAATGCTAGGCATATTCCCTGCCATGAAACTAATTAGAAATCATTCATATATTTTGCATCTCCTCAACCCAAGTAATGTCCTACTAGTTCTAGGTACAAGTCTAGTCTTTATATCCCACTGACACCTTTAAATTCTACTTCCTTTATCTCTCGCATTCCAATTCATATATTTTCCAGCAATGATTTTTATCTGCATTCATACTAACTTTTGAAGGGCCTCCATACATGACATTTATGTCCAATCTTATTACCTTTTGGTGGTTGGATCAACTAAACATGGTCATCCTTTTTGGCAAAATGGAGGATTTTTCATGTCCCTTCATGGACCATAACTAATTTTCATTGTTTTCTAATAGTTAGGAGTTTAACCTCTCATGTGGTGGCTCCCCCAATATTCCCAAAACAAAATAAAATTTTACATTCTCATAAAGAATATTTACTTTTCACTTTTTGCCTTTTCAGTCGCACATCATCTTAAGAAAAATTCATAAAAGTCATTTAAAAACATATTTACCACTAATCTACATTCAAAAATAATATCAAGTTACAATTCAATTTAAACTATCATCTAATGTTTCCTTGAAGCATTTTCGATTACCAACTCATGGTTCCTTGAAAAGTTTCAAACACTACTACCTGAGCGTCCTCACAATTTTGGCCTTCAATCAGGGCGTCCCATGAAATCTAATAACTCATAGGAATCATGACTAACATCTCATGTCACAAGAGTGGTGTTCATTTCAAGTTTCCCATATAATAGTCGACATGCATTTTAGAAAAAAATCATCACTATATATTATATGCACAAATATTGCATGTCATGTTTGCACAATAGTAAACATTATATTTTCACATTTCCAGTCATAAATCACATTGTAACCTTTTTCTTTTTACTGATTCTTATATTTCATTTCGTCAGAATCTTAGTGGTGTCACTATGTTGCCACTAGGCTATCCCTGCTTAATCCTATTAGCAACTTTAGTCATAATAGTACTTCATAAAACTAGACTCTTTACAAAATCATGTTATTTACAAAACATATTGATGAATGTACTCAAGATGAATTTCATTTTCCACATGCACCAATGTTTCTCAATACTTTGAAAAAGTAATAAGGAACTGGTCTTGTTACTTTTCCATCTACATGAACCATTTCCATGCATTAAGACCAAGAATAGAAAATAAGGATTCCTCTTATAGATTATGTATAAGAAGATTAAAAAAAAGTTTCAATGGAGATGTTTTCATTAACAATAATCAAGGAAATAAAACCTAATAAATATATAGTCATTATGATCCAAACATTATCATCCATCGTAGTTCTAATCCATGCAAAATGATATTTATTTTTATGCACACATGTCTAACCATAAGTCACCATGCAACGTTACTAGCGCAGAGATAATAATGTAGACTTTCAAGTCAAAGAAATCAATAATTCCAACTGATTAAAATATGACATCCAAAACTTGTTTAGCAATGACAAGGAATATACCACAATTCTACAACATAGTGGACCTAACTGATTAGGTTTAATATGTAGTGTCACCAATAATATTCACACAAAGTGGATGCTTCCCAAAAGGATGAAAATTCAATATTTTGTTAGATGAATGATGTATACAAGCTCCTCATACTAAGACTATCACCGAAATATCAACATGTAGAGCTACATTGACATGTTTGAAGTTTGAGAAGTCAACATAATTAACAACACCTAGCTGTTATTAGTTTTATGATTAAATTTGTAGAACATACATAATGTATACCATCACACATGTTCCTTTACTGGAAAATACATTATTTAGTTATCAAATAATCTTTGCTACCCTTATCATATCAATTACCATATATGCATTTTCATATAAATGGAAACAACCCTTTTCCTTTATGTTCTTATTATAAAATTACATTTCTATTTATCAGTCACTTTTATAAGACACCACTATTATCATGATCTAATTTATTTATAACATTAATGAACTTACAATCATGTTTATGCATGATGAAAAAAATATCCACTTCCATAGTCATCATAGTTTCTTGCATACTATCTGAATATGCATAAAATACTATACAAGGTTTAATTATACAAGAACACTAATTTACCATTAGTAATTGACTTTCAATAACAAACATTGGTAACAATTAAGAATATGGAAACATACCTATAGTAAATTAACATATTTCCATAATTAATCCAATAATATGAGTATGAACTACCACTATTAAATTGTCTATGTATTTTAACAATAATCTTCAACAACAACAAAAAACGAGAATGACTCATATTCCAATAAATTATTACAATATATGGCATACACCATGCTAGCAAAATATTGTAAATTCAATCAACATTCAATTGGGTTCTTTCATATTTCCTCTTAAGCATTGTTGTTGGGTGTGTGTTATATTCTTTCCATGACCAGTCGAGTGCAGCGCAGTGGTCACAAGGGGGTAGGGGCTGCGTGGGGTTTGGGGCTGCATCCTGGGAAAAAAATTGGACCCTATATTATGTGGGTGTACCTAAAATGGTTTTGTTCATGGGTTTTGCACATGGTTTTTGGGATTGCGGTTTTCTTCCCATGGTGTCTTGTAGATCCAGTTAAGGGAACTACAATTATGTTCTAATCCAGGATTAATGGATTGGGCTTTACGAACGCTTCACCATGTATATATATGTATTGTAACATTGAAATGAATATTATGTAAAATCAATCTGGTAGTCCCGGTTTTGGGTTCCAGGAGAAAATCTCTGTGTATTTTTTTTGTGTTTCTCGCCATTGTATATTTTATGTTTTTGTAAGAATTTATTTTGTAGGTAATTTTTGTACAAGGTTAAAACCTACAATTCTAGCATGCTACCATTAACATCAAGGACAACCGCTTCCTTTCTACATTCTTTTCACTATCAACATTGTTTACATTATTGGAAAATAAATGCATGCATTCATTCTTTTCTCAAAATCATAAGCAATGCATTGTAATTCCAAGCATTCTCTTTTAATCCATTGATCTGAAAATGGATTGTACTTGTTTAAGGGCGCAAGGTATCCATTTACCTATAATTGCAAATGTGAGCTATACACTCCAAGTGACCTCTGAAAATGTGAAAACTTTGTATTTCTTATACAGAGATAGACTGGAGGGGCATTCACTGGACATGTCACCTCTAAAAAGAGGATGAGTTCCAGAGGCTACCTAGCCCTCTACAGGCCCTACCTAAAGAAATAACAAAGTAAACACTTTAGAAGTCTTTGACATACACATACTTGAAGTTTGATGTCTTGCGGAATAAGACAATTAACTTTCTGTAGCTGAATAGGGGATTATGTGTGTATGCAAGTTATGTATATTTGTTTTTTAACACTTTATATCAGTTTTGTTTAGCATATCATCTTCAGCAAATAAAGACATCAAAATGATAAAGCAGTTCACCCCTTCTGGGCTACATCTGCTGGACCAAGCCTCTCCAACTAGGCTTGTCCTCTTGTATTAAAAATTCTACAAAGGCTAATACAAGAATATGAATGTCTCGAAAGATAGATATGACTGTAAATACAGAATCAAAAGATAGGAATTAGCTAAACATGCTCTTTCCCAAGCACTAAAACAGTGAAATTGTACCTTATACAGTACTTTCCCCAGTTGGCCCTAGTGGCCCTTTAAACTTTCATGGAGAATTTAGAGGTGAAGATGACCTCAATAGGTTCTGAAACCTCTGCCATTAGACTCAAAATGTCGAAAATAGAAGACATAGGCTTTTGAATCACCAAAAATGGATGAACACAGCCCCCAAACAACTCAAGCACTGAAATGGCCCTAGTGGCCCTGAAAGCTTCCCTGAAGCTAAACAATGAGAAGAATGCCTCAAAAAGAAAAACGAGCTTTAGAAATGGATTCAGAATGCTGAAAATCTTCAGGAATGACCTTCGTTCCACATTCACTAGCTGCACAATTCCCAATGCAGCTCCCAAACTGATTTGGCTCTAGTGGCTCTTGGAACTTCCATGAAGCTAAAACACTTGCAAATGACCTCAGATGGCTGTGAAACCTATGCCAATGGCTTCAGAAGGTCGAAGAGATCCAAAATCAAAAAAATTTCATCCAAAATGGACTTTCCTAGCCAAAGTTATGGCCATTTACTCTCAACTGCCAGTTTCCCTTGAAAAACTCCAGCTAACTGTAGTGGAGGTCCAGGTAGGTCCACCAATTATGGCGAGACCACCCAAATTTGGTGCTCCACCAATTCTGCCACTAACTGACCGTCGGTTCCCTGGGTAGTGGTCTCATGGCGTGGTCATATTACATCGGGGTTGGCCCTTAGGGCCTGGCCCCTTTCATTTCCCGCCCAAAACCCTTTTAAAAGTTAAATAATGTTTTGTTCGCATTCCATTCAAGTTTCGTCATTGTGGCCCAACGGTAAGGCATAGGACTATTGTGCTAAAGGTCATGGGATTGAACCTCACAAGCACCAAAATTTTGAACAACGCATATGCTCCATAATGCTGATGTCACCCTGGGCCACGTGGCGGCCTCTGGGCTTGCCACGTGGCAAATTGTGATTGGCTGCACAAAAAGGAATATTCCCTAGAATATTCCAAAGAATATTCTATGGAATATTCCAAAAAATATTCTACGAAATATTCTTTTTTTATTTTTTTTTTTGGAAAAATATTCAAAAATTAAGGGTTAATGGGCGATTTTGTTTTCGGCATAACTTTCTCATACGACGACCGTTTTTCGAACCGTTTGTGGTGTCGGAATCAGGAGGATGAGCTATATCTGATAATTTAGGTTTAAGATAGTTCTGATCACTTTCATTTTTGACCATTTTACGACACTTGGTCCTGAGCTCCTAATCACACCTCCCAAATGAGAAGGCTTTTGGTCCCCAAAAGCTTACTGAATATCTAAACTGAACTATATAGCACTTGAGGAACAAAAATATCCTCTTCCGTTCAACCAAAATAGCATACTGATGCCAAAATGTCCTGCCTTTCCAACTGTCGGCATGGCAACTTTTCGCTGCATAAACCAAGTACTCGTCGAATCCCGACCAAGTTCTTTCGCCAGACAAATCTAAAATTGCAAGAACTAGCAATGAAAATTGCTGATGAGCTGAAACATTCCTATGAACATGTGGGCTTGCTAACTGTCACGATGCCCATCCATTGCACCTCCACTCCAGAAGAATAGTTGCCTCCCAAATGAGAAGGCTTTTACAAAGATGAAACACTTCATCATTTCTCCTCTTTACAATCTTGGAGATCAAATTAACTTTTTCCAAGTTAATATTACATTACATGCATGGTTAAAAACAAAGTAATCAACCCTTCAAGTAAATCACACATACATGTTTAAAATACAAGGAAATCATCATGATCCTTATGCTCATGCATATCATTCTCATCCATGCAGTTTATCTTTCAACTTTCTCTTAAGTACAATCAAAAGTACAATATCCTCGATCACATGTACATGTACTTTCAAAGCTGAAATGGATATAACTTTCGCTGCGATAGAGTGAGTCTCATACTCAGCTTTCACCTTCATGGCAAAATTTTTGCAACACATAAAAAAAAACATTCATACATCCAAAGTTTGTATGTACAAAAGGAGTATGTCTTACTGTGTCAAGAAGTCTATCCACTTCTTACCAAGCCACTTCAATGGCGATTTTTGTTGCAGCAGCAGTTCTTCATGTGAATCTTCCATATCGATAATGGAATCCATAGATCCACTTGCCCCAATGTTTTTGTCCTCAAGCTGCATGTGATTTGGAAGACTTGTTGGATGCAAGGTCGAACAATGAGAAACATGATGTCCCTTCTTTTGACAAAATTTGCAACTTTCAAGCACTTTCTGAGAAAGTTTTCTTTGCCTCTTCTGCTTCCTGTGTGCTTTCTTTTTCAACCAGCATCTTGAAGCAACATGGTTAAATCCACCACAAAATGCGCAACAAAACTTCCTCTTTCACTGCATAGAATGTCCATCCTTTTTGTCTTCGAGAGACGATGAACTAGTAAAGGAGACAACTTTCCTTTTCAGACTTTCATCACTGTGCTTGTCTTGAAAATTGTTTACATTTGCATGCTCACCATAAGCGACATGTTTACCCTCTACTTGCTACAATGATGGCCTAAAACAATGGCAATCATCCTTAAAACAATTTTGGCATATATTCATTTGAGAACTTGGGATAAAGGTTCTTTTTAAATTTGCATCACATGCATTCAAGGATTTGAATTCTTCGCCATTAAACTGTTCATATCCAAGACCAACATTATTGGGTCGCTCCACAACTGAAATAGGATTAGCCATGCCTTGTGCATGCTTGCCCAAACCTTTGCCTTCTTGATAGCCCATCTTAAACATTAATTTGGACTCCATACCTCTTGTATGTTTTTCAAAAGAACCAACACACTTTTCGATTGAGGAAATTGAAGACAAGTTTTAATGATTTACCTCATCCTTAGGCATTTTCTTGGACAAAGCTTCTTGAGCTTGAAGGAGTTGTTTCTCCATGTCATGCAGTCTTTGGAGAATTATTTCCTTCTCATCCT
>APFE030934278.1:25138-40018 GCA_000404065.3 Pinus taeda | reverse complement strand
AGAAGTTGACATTATGTAAATGGTCAATTAAACAAAAGAAACTTCCAAATAAGAGTTCTCAAAGCTTTCAATCAAATGACAAGCTTTAACCAAATGTCAAACAAAAAACCCCTTCTTGTTCAAGCAACCATTTGCAACAAATAAAACAGTCAATCTCTCACACTGCTTTAACACCTTTTGCACAAACAAATGTTCAACTCGAGCTCCGATACCATCTGATCTGAAAATGGACTATATTTTTTCAAGGGTGCAAGGTATCCATTTCCTATAATTGCAAATGTGAGCTATACACTCCAAGTGACCTCTGAAAATGTGAAAACTTCGTATTTCTTATACAGAGATAGACTATAGGGCCATTCACTGGACATGTCACCTCTAAAAGAGGATGAGTTCCAGAGGCTACCTAGCCCTCTACAGGCTCTGCCTAAAGAAATAACAAAGTAAACACTTTAGAATACTTTGACATACACATACTTGAAGTTTGATGTCTTGCGGAATAAGACAATTAACTTTCTGTAGCTGAATAGGTGATTATGTGTGTATGCAAGTTATGTATATTTGTTGTTTAAAACTTTATGTCAGTTTTTTTAGCATATCATCTTCAGCAAATAAAGACATCAAAATGATAAAGCAGTTCACCCCTTCTGGGCTATGTCTGCTGGACCAAGCCTCTCCAACTAGGCTTGTCCTCTTGTATTAAAATTGCTACAAACGCTAATACAAGAATATGAATGTCTCGAAAGATAGATCTGACTGTAAATACAAAATCAGAAGATAGGAATTAGCTAAACATGCTCTTTCCCAAGCACTAAAATAGTGAAATTGTACCTTATACAGTACTTTCCCCAGTTGGCCCTAGTGGCCCTTTAAACTTGCATGGATATGTTCGAGGTGAAGATGACCTCAATAGGTTCTGAAACCTCTACCATTAGACTCAGAGGGTTGAAAATAGTAGACATAGGCTTTTGAATCACCAAAAATGGATGAACACAGCCCCCAAACAGCTCAAGCATTGAAATGGCCCTGGTGGCCCTGAAAGCTTCCCTGAAGCTAAACAGTGAGAAGAATGCCTCAACAAGAAAAACAAGCTGTAGAAATGAATTCAAAATGCTAAATACCTTTAGGAATGACCTTCGTTCCACATTCACTGGCTGCACAATTCCCAATGCAGATCCCAAACTGATTTGGCTCTAGTGGCTCCTGGAACTTCCACGAAGCTAAAACACCTGAAAATAACCTTAGATGGCTGTGAAAACTATGCCAATGGCTTCAGAAGGTTGAAGAGATGCAAAATAAAATAAAAATTCGTCCAAAACGAACTTTCCTAGCCAAAGCTATGGCCATTTAGTCCCAACTGCCAGTTGCCCTTGAAAAACTCCAGCTAACTATAGTGGAGGTCCAGATAGGTCCACCAATTATGGCGGGACCACCCAAATTTGGCGCTCTGCCGATTCTGCCACTAACTGACCTCCGGTTCGCTGGGTAGTGGTCTCATGGCGTGGTCATATTACATGGGGGCTGGCCCCTTTCATTTCCCGCCCAAAACCTTATTAAAAGTTAAATAATGTTTTGTTCGCATTCCATTAAAGTTCCGCCATTGTGGCCCAACGGGAAGGTGTAGGATTCTTGTGCTGGAGGTTGTGGGATTGAACCTCACAAGCACCAAAATTTTGAACAACGCATATGCTCCATAATGCTGATGTCACCTTGGGCCACGTGGCGGCCTCCGGGTTTGCCACGTGGCAACTTGTGATTGGCTACCCAAAAGGAATATTCCCTAGAATATTCCAAAGAATATTCTACAAAATATTCCAAAAAATATTCTACAGAATATTTTTTTTTTTTTTTCAAAAATATTCAAAAATTAAGGGTATTGGGTGATTTTGTTTTTGGCATAACTTTCTCATACGGCGACCGTTTTTCGAACCGTTTACAGCTCCAGAATCAGGAGGAAAAGCTCTATCCGGTCGTTCAAGTTCAAGCCAATTCTAAGCACTTTTTTTTACCATTTTACAACACTTGGTCGTGAGCTCCTGATCATGCATCATTAACATTATCAAAAGAGTAGGGATACAAAAAATGGAATTTAAACATCACTATAGCTATTCATTTTGTGTGTTCAAAATTATCTATGATTTAGTTATAATCAATGCCAAATGATTCCTAACTGAATTTTACCAATCATCAGGACTCAAATGCCATCAACAGAGTTATTCTTTCAAGCACTTATTAACATTATTATTCTTCAAAACAAACAGTAGCACTATTATGACTTTCATATTAAATGTAGTATAATGTTTACATTGCAAAGTAATTTCATTATTATTATACCTTAGCTTTATCCAAATAACATCATACCTCTACTCGTTCTTATTGAACCCAAGAGGTTGCAATGTTGAAATATTTACTCTGATACCATGTTAGGTCCCTATAATACTATTGATTCTCCCATTACTATTGTCATTGTCTCCCTTATTGTTATTATTGTGCCGATATTGTTATTAGTATGCCCCATAGAAACCCACTATTGTTATGTTTGTGCCCTTATGTTATTACTGTTATGTCGGCTTGATTATAATGTGACCCATCAGACTCCTGTATATAGAAGGGAAGTTTAGTCATTTGTATCATCCAAGAATTGTTCATTTGTGTAATGTAAAGGAGGTTTCCCCCTTGAAGAGGCTGAAGTCTAAGGCATTGATCTATCTTTTTTATCTTTTTGTGACCTGGTTTCCTAACATTTGGTATTAGAGCTTTGGATTCTAGGGTTTTGCTGCACCAAATACGTCGTTGAGTAATTTTCACTATAACATTTTTCTGCAACGTTTCAGAAGCTACAAAAAAAACCCATCTGAGTTGAAATCGTTCTAAACTTCGAGTCTGAATTTCAGAGCTTGTCTCGCTATATTTGTAGAGATATGATATGAGGAATTTAGGGTTTTTGTAGGTTCCCTAATTACATTCAAACAGGTGACCTGGGGAAAATAGTCATAACTTTTTTTTTGAGCATCAGATTGAAATTATGTCAGAAGTTTCAGAAAGTGGACGACCTCTAGTTTTCTGTGTATTAGTTTCAATTACTAAGGTTGAAACAACAACATGTGGCACGTCGTACAAGGTTGCTCTACTCAACTAGTCTATAATCAGGTCACTGTTGGAGATTTGGCATAAGTCTTCCTTGGAGAATCCAATCTTGATCAGACTTGCGAGGTTATAAATAAGACTCAAAGGGCTACCGCAGGATGATATTTCAAATATTCCATATCCACAGTTACAAATATACAATAGATTCAATATCGAACTCTTACAAAGTGAAAAAAAAAGTGTGTAGTTTTTTTAAAATTTTGCATATTAAATTGGTTTGAAAAATTAGTTTGAAGGAATTCAAAGGGAATAGTGAAGAATTATTAGCATTAATTAATACTGTGAAGAAAGAAAATGGAAACACCTAGTAACAAACCTGAAAGTTGTAGCATGAATCGTGAAGAAGAGGAAGAAATGCAACATGATATATCAAAATTACAAGATCAAGTACAACAAATTTCACTCTCACTAATGATAAATGAAGCTAAGATGGATGGCTTGGAAGCCAATATGAGTGGCATGCAAGTTAAGATGGATGGTGTGGAAGCTAATATGAATGGCATGCAAGTTAAGATGGATGGTGTGGAAGCTAAGATGGATGGCGTGGAAGCTAAGATGAATGGCATGGACGCTAAGATGAATGGCATAGACAATAATTTCAAAGAATTGAAGATAAATTTAAATAAGTTGCTACAGGAAATGGTCATTAATTGTGAAAGGGTAGCAAAGGAAATTCATGCTAAGAAAAAAAGAAATGTTAATCATGATTTTACAGACTCTAATGTTGGATTGAATATCCACCATGTTCCAAAAATTGATATGAGGAAGTTTGATGGAAAGGATCCCAGAACATGGATACTACAGATAGAGCAATTTTTTGATCTCCATAACGTGCAAAATGCACAAAAGGTACATATTGCAACTTTATATTTGAAACCAAATCAGTTGCTATGGTATTGATGTCTTTGCTCTCATAAACAAATTGTCACTTGGGCAATGTTTATGGAAGAAATGATAACACATTATGAGGATACACAAAGAAACACCTTTTTTAGCCAATTAATGAATCCCAAACAAAAGGATTCAATGATGTAGCACATTGAGGACTTCCAAAAATTGAACATAAGGGTAAAATATATTCCAGAGGAGCATAGGATTGATGTGTTCATAGGGACTTTAAATGATAATATCCAACATGAGGTTCACCTTTAGGAACCTGATTAATTGGATAAGGCATTGAGGTTAGCAAGAAAAATGGAAAGAAAAATTATGGCAACCAGGAAGCCTATCACTCACAATTATAAAGATGGAAGTGTTGTTTCCCCTAGACTTCCACAACCTACAAGGTTGACACCACAACAATTGGAAGAAAAAAGAGCAAAATCTTTTTGTTACAATTGTGATAGCAAATACAATAAAGGTCATAAGTGTGTTGAGAAAAAATTATTCTACATAGATTACGAAGAGGAGGAAGAAAAGGAACAAGAAATGTCAAAAGAAGAGGATATACTCTAGGAACAAACCTTAGATAAAGAAGAAATGAATCCGACCATATCTTGTAATTCATTGGTTGGAATTACCACTCCTCAAACTATCAAGATAGTAAGACATATCAAGAAGAAAAAGGTAATAATGTTGATTGATTTGGGAAGTACCCATAATTTTATTCATTGTAAGATAGTAAAGGAATTGAATTGCTTCCTATATCCAGCACCAGAGTGTCAAGTGATGGTTGCAAGTGGAGGAACCATAAATTTCTCTGGAAAGTTCCATAATATCAATCTATCCATGGGAGAATATGTATTGAATAGCCCAATGCTTTCCATTCCAATGGGTGGTGCTGATGTTGTACTAGGAGTCCAATGGCTACAATCCTTGGGTACAATAGCTTTTAATTTTCAAGAACTTTTCATGAAATTTTGTGCAGAAGGAAAGGAAGTTGAATTAAGGGGTATTGCTGGGAAACCAAGAAAGATAATCAACTCAAACAGTATGACAAAGCTTCTAAAGAAGGAACAATGAGGTGTAATTGCATACTTATGTTCGCTAGAGGTTCCCACATCGAAATCATCTATTTCTCTAGATCTCCAAAAAGTCTTAGACAATCATTCCAAGGTATTTGAGACTCCCAAAGGTCTCCCACCTATTCGTGATCATGATAATGCTATTCATTTGATTCCAGGAAGTGTTCCTCCAAACATCAGGTCGTACAGATATCCCTATGCCCAAAAGAGTGAAATTGAACGTATGGTTGCAGAAATGCTAGAGGCTGGTGTAATTCAACCTAGTCAAAGTTCTTTCTCTGCTCCAGTAGTATTGGTGCACAAGAAGGATGGATCATGGCGCATGTGTCCGGATTATAGGGAGCTCAACAAGCTCACTATTAAAGATAAGTTTCCCATTCCTGTCATTGATGAATTACTGGATGAATTGCATGGATCAATTTACTTCACCAAGTTGGATCTTCGTTCAGGATATCATCAAATCAGAATGAAGACTGAAGACATTCCGAAAACAACATTTAGAACTCATGAGGGTCATTATGAATTTTTGGTCATGCCTTTTGGCCTTACCAATGCACCCTCAACATTTCAAGGTTTGATGAATTCAATTTTCAAACCTTTCCTTAGAAAATTTGTGTTAGTATTCTTTGATGATATACTAATCTACAACAAGTCTTGGAAGGATCATGTTGAACATGTTGACAGGGTGCTACAACTATTGGAGGAGAAAACAATTATATGCAAAAAGATCCAAATGTTTCTTTGGAGTACAAGAGGTGGAATATCTGGGTCATATTGTATCTCATGAAGGAGTTAAGGTAGACCCTAGCAAAATTAAAGCCATTAAGGAATGTAAAATCCCCACATCCATAAAGCATCTACGAGGATTTCTCAGGTTGACAGGGTATTATCGCAAGTTTGTGAAGAATTATGGGAGAATAGCAGCAACTCTAACAACATTATTGAAGAAAGATGCATTTTCATGGACTCCAGAAGCAACACTGGCCTTCGAACATCTTAAAGAGGCAATGTGCCAAGCACCGGCCTTAGCTACGTTGGACTTCACAAAAACATTTATTGTGCAATGTGATGCTTCAGGAAATGGAATTGGTGCTATTTTAATGCAAGATGAAAGAACCATTGCTTTCGAAAGTCATCGAATCAAGGGAAATTATTTACACAAAGCTATTTATGAGAAGGAAATGTTGGCAATACTACATGCACTTAAGAAATGGTGACCCTACCTAATGGGAAGACACTTCAAGGTAAAAACGGATCATGATAGTCTTAAATGCCTTTTAGAAGAAAGGTTATCCTTTGAAGAGAAACAAAAATGGGTCACAAAGATGTTGGGTTATGACTTTGAAATTATCGACAAAAAAGGGAAGAAAATGTTGTGGCAAATGCACTCTCAAGAAAGGATGAGGAAATGGAAGCATTGTTGTGCACCATTTCTATTATCCAACCAGATTGGATAAATGAAGCAAGGGAGGAATGGAAGATTGACGAAGAAGTGTGGGCACTCATTCGAAAGTTACAACAAGATCACAATACATCTGATATATTTAGCTAGAAAAATTATTCATTATGGTACAAAGATCGCTTATACCTATGTAAGAATTCCCAACTCAAACAAAAGATTCTTATGGAATTGCACACTTCTCCCTTAGGAGGGCACTCATGATTTTTAAAAACTTACCACAGGGTTAACAAGGAATTTTTTTGGGATGGCCTTAAATCGAATATTCAAAAGTTTGTGGCGGAATGTTTGCCAACAAAATAAAGTTGAAACAATTAAGACCCCAGGTCTATTACAACCTTTATCCATTCCAAGCCAACGTTGGTAGGAGGTTTCAATGGATTTTATCACAAGTTTAACCAAGTTCGAATGAAAGAGTGTCATCATGGTGGTAGTTGACATACTTACCAAGTATGCACACTTTTGTGCATTATCACATCCATTTAAATCCAATACAATTTCTACTACATTTATGGAAACAATTCAAAAGCTACATGGAAACCCAAAGATTATTATAAGCGACAGAGATCCCATTTTCACTGGAAATTTTTGGACAAAATTATTTTCTTGTCTCCGTACTTATTTAGCTCATAACTCATCTTATCATCCTCAATCAAACGGGAAAACTGAAATAATAAACAAATGTTTCGAAGGATATCTTCATTGTTTTGTATCTTATAAACAGACACAATGGGTCAAATGGTTGCCTCTAGTTGAATGGTGATATAACACTTCCTTCCATACTGCAACGAAAATAACCCCATTTATGGCACTTTATGGATATCATCCACCATCAATCACATCATATTTAAGAGAAAATTCTAAGGTTCAAGCAGTGGAACATCACCTTGAGCATCAATAACAAGTTCTCCAACTCTTAAACGATAACCTCATGTTGGTGCATAATAGAATGAAACAACAAGAATATCAACATCGTAACGAAAAAAGTTTTGATGTAGATGACTGGGTATTCCTACGACTACAACCATATAAACAAATGTCCCTAAAGAAAGCTAAGAAGGATAATAAAGTATCACCAAAGTATTATGATCTATACAAGGTGTCGCAAAATATTGGTACAATGGTGTTAGGCCCCTATACTACTAGTGTAATCCCTTATTGTTATTATTACAATCCCTTTACTATATTGTTATACCCATGTAGTCGCCATATTATTACTATTGTGCCCCGTAGAATCCCACTATTGTTATTATTATGCCCTTACATTATTATTGTTATGTCAGATCTGATTATATTATGACCCCTTAGACTCTTATATATAGAAAGGAGGTATTTTCATTTGTATCATCTAAGAATTGTTCATTTGTGTAATGTAAAGGAGGTTTCCCCCTCGAAGAGGCTGAATTCTAAGGTGTTGATCTATATTTTCTATATTTTTGTGAGCTAGTTTCATAACATTTGGTATCAGAGCTATGGATTCTAGGGTTTTGCTACTCCAAACAGGTCGTCACGGGATTTTCACTATAACTATTTCTCTACAAAGTTTCAGAAGCTAAGAAAAAAACTCATTTGAGACAAAATTGGTCTGAACCTTGGCTCTGAATTTCAGATCCTATCTCGCTATATTTTTGGAGATATAATCTGAGGAAGTTCAAGTTTTTGCAGACTCCCGAATTACATCCAAACAAGTGACCTGGGAAAAACTGTCATAACTTTCTCTCTAAGCATCAGATTGAAATTCCGTAAGAAGTTACAAAAAGAGTATGGACTCTATCTTCTTTTGTACATTATTTAGATCTAGAGGTCAAAACAGTGACACGTGTCAAGTCGTACAAGTTCGCTCTACTGAACTAGTCTATAATTAGGTCATTGTGGGAAATTTGGCATAAGTCTTCCTTGGAGAATCCAATTTCGATCAGACTGGTGGCATTGGAAAGAGGACGCAAAGGGCTACTACATGTTATGATTTAAGATCTGGAAGATCAGAAATTACAGAGTTACAATCGTTTCAAGATCGAGCTCCTAAAATCAAGAAAAAGCAAGATGAGGAAGTTTGATGGCAAGGATCCGGTAAATTGGATACGACAGATGGAGAAATATTTTGATCTAGATGGTGTACCACGGTTACAAAAGGTATGTTTTGCATCTAATTATTTAGAACTAGATCAATTTTTATGGTATAAAGAGCTTTGTTCTCGTAAACCACTTGTCACGTGGTCAATTTTCACGGAGGAAATGATAGCACATTATGAGGATACAAAGAGAAACTCCTTCTTTAGCCAATTGATAAATATCAAATAAAAGGGTTCAATGGAGGAGCATATTGAATACTTTCAAAAATTGAATAGAAGGGCAAAATATATTCCAGAGAAGCAAAGGATTGATGTCTTCATAGGGACTTTAAAGGATAACTTTCAACATGAGGTCCGTTTTTGGGAACGTGATTCATTGAAGGAGGCATTCGAGTTGGCAAGAAAAATTGAAAGTTAAATTATGAAAACAAGGAATCCCACCACTCATGACTATAATTATGGAAGTGTTTCTTCTCCTAGCCTTCCACAACCTACAAGGCTTACACCACAACAATTGAAAGAAAATGAGAAAAATGGCTTTGTTAAAATTGTGATAGAAAATGCACTAAAGGTCATAAGTGTGCTGAGAAGAAATTATTTTACATAGAGTATGAAGAGGAGGAAGAAAAGGGTCAAGAAACATCAAAAGAAGAGGATATACACCAGGACCCAACCCCAAAGAAAGAAGAAGTGAATCCGACCATATCTTGTAAAGCATTGGCAAGAACTACCACTAAAACTCTCAAGAGAGAAGGACATATGAAGAAGAAAAAGGTTCATAAAGTGAAAGCTCGCATCGAGAAAGAAGAAATGAATCCAAATATATCTTGTAATGCATTGGTCAGAATTACTACTCCTCAAACTATCAAGGTAGAAGGACATATCAAGAAGAAAAATGTTCAAGAAGTGAAAGATCACATCGAACATCATGAAATGGATCTAACCATATCTTATAAAGCATTGGAAGAAATTATCACTCCTCAAACTCTCAAGATAGAAGGAAATATCAAGAAGAAAAAGGTTCAAGCAGTGAAAGATCACATCGAGCATCAACAACAAGTTCTCCAACTTTTAAAGGATAACGCCTCTTTGGTGCAGAATCAAATGAAAAAACAGGTAGATCAACATCGCAGTGAAAAATGTTTTGATGTAGGTGATCGGGTACTTTTACGGTTACATCTCAAAGCAAGCTATTTATGAGAAGGAAATTTTGGTAATACTACATGCACTTAAGAAATGGCAACCTTACCCAATGGGAAGACACTTCAAGGTAAAAATGGATCACGATAGTCTTAAATACATTTTAGAACAAATATTATCATTAGAAGAATATAAAAAATGGGTCACAAATATGTTGGGTTATGACTTTGACATCATCTACAGAGAAGGGAACAAATTTTTTGTTGCAGATGCAATCTCAAGAAAGGATGAGGATGTGGAAGCATTGTTTTGTGCTATTTCTATTATCCAACCAAATTGGATAAATGAAGCAAGGGATGAATGGAAGAAGGACAAAGAAGAGTGGTCACTCATTCAAAAGTTTTAGAATATCCCAATTCAAACAATATTGCTAGAACTTGAAGAGGAAGGAAAAATCATATTGGAACCTGGAGCAGTCATAGAAATAAGAACCCGACAGATAGGAAATCAATCAATTTCAAAGTATCTCATCAAGTGGAAGAACTTACCCACTGAAGATTCCACATGGGAGGACAAAAATTTCATATAGAAGCATCAAAAACTACTCAAGCATTGAGGAAAACATTTTTTGAAGGAGAGGGGCATGTTAGGCCCCTATACTACTAGTGAAACCCCTTATTGTTACTAGTACAACCCCCTTATTATATTGTTGTACCCATGTAGTCCCCATATTGTTACTATTGTGCCCCATAGAAGCCCACTATTGTTATGATTATGCCCTTACATTATTAATGTTATGTTGGCTCTGATATATTATGACCCCTTAGACTCCTATATATAAAAAGGAGGTATTTTCATTTGTATCATCCAAGAATTGTTCATTTTTGTAATGTAAAGGAGGTTTCCCCCTCGAAGAGGCTAAATTCTAAGGCGTTGATATATATTTTCTATCTTTTTGTGAGCTGGTTTCATAACATTTGTTATCAGAGCTGTGGATTCTAGGGTTTCACTGCTCCAAACAGGTCATCATGGGATTTTCACTATAACTATTTCGCTACAAAGTTTCAGAAGCTAAGAAAAAAACCCATTTGAGACAAAATTGGTCTGAACCTTGACTCTGAATTTTAGATCCTGTCTCACTATATTTTCAGAGATATAGCTTGAGGAAGTTAGGGTTTTTGCAGACTCCCGAATTACATTCCAAACAGGTGACCTAGGGAAAATCATCATAACTCTCTCTTTTTGTGAGCTAGTCTCATAACATATGGCATACAAATTAGAGCTTCCTGCAACATCCCGAGTGCACCTAGTTTTCCATGTTTCATGTTTAAAGAAGGTTGTAGGTGACAAGCTCCCAGTTCAAACAATATTGCCAGAAATTGATGAGGAAGGAAAAATCATATTGGAACCGGAAGCAGTCACATAAACAAGAACTTGACAGCTACGAAATTGATCAATTTCATAGTATCTCATCAAGTGGAAGAACTTATCTACTGAAGATTCCACATGGGAGGATGAGAATTTTATACAGAAGCATCCTAAACTACTCAAGTGTTGAGGACAACACTTTTCAAAAGGAGTTGGGGCATGTTAGGCCCCTATAATACTAGTGATTCCCCCATTACTATTGTGATTGTATCCCTTATTGTTATTATTGTTCCCATATTCTACCCATATTGTTATTAGTATGCCCCATAGAAACCAAGTATTGTTATTTTTGTGCCCTTATGTTATTACTGTTATGCCAGCTTGATTATATTGTGACCCCTTAGACTCCTATATATAGAAGGGAGGTTTAGTCATTTGTATCATCCAAGAATTGTTCATTTGTGTAATGTAAAGGAGGTTTCCTCCTCAAAGAGGCTGAATTCTAAGGCGTATTTTATAGTGCTACTATAAAATACATCTAATCTTGTTGTTTTTATTCCAAAAACATAATAAAAAGGCACATAGTTATAAGTGCATGTATTTTTTCCCATATTTCAAATTCATTAAATAAAAGTACACATTTATAAATGCATGTCTATTTATCCACCTTTCACATGCATAAATGCATAATGATTATAAGGGAATGCCTATTCATGCTCTTTCCACTCACATTGAATAAGCATTATAAAATCATATATATATTCATCCATATTTCACATGCATTAAATAAATGCATTGTAGTTAGAAAAGGCTAGTTATTTATGGTTGAAAATGAAAAATCCTATGCATTACGAAAACCATTTATATATTGTTTATATGAATGCAAAAGATAATGCATAACCATTGTAGAGTTATATCTATTTTATTATCACAATGCATTGATGATACATTGGGAGAGGTCAATAAACTTAAATTATTTTGACCATTGCAAACCACAAAAACACACACATACATATATATGCATTGCAAGCCACATGCAAACAATTTCTAACATAGAATGTGCATACTCATGTAATATTTTACCATGTAAGTGTTAGATTATGAACACACACACACACACATTGCAATCCACATGCACATAATTTCTAACTCATAATTTCTTGGACAATCATCTCGAGGTATTTGAGACTCCCAAGGGTCTCCCACCTATTCATGATCATGATCATGTTATTCATTTGATTTCAGGAAGTGTTCCTCCAAACAATAGGCCTTGCAGATATCCTGATGCCCAAAAGAATTAAATTGAATTTATGGCTCCATAAATGCTAGTGGTTGGTATAATTCAACCTAGTAAAAGTTCTCTCTCTGCTCCACTATTAGTTCACAAGAAGGATGGATCATGGTGTGTCTGAATTATAGGGAGCTCAACAAGCTCAATATTAAAGATAAATTTCCCATTCTTATCATTGATAAATTGTTAGATGAATTACCTAGAGAAATATACTTCACCAAGTTGGATCTTCGTTCAAGATATCATCAAATTAGAATGAAGACTAGAGACATTATGAAAAAAGCATTTAGAACTCATGGAGACTGTTATGAATTTTGGGTCATGCCTTTATCCCTTACTAATGCACCTTCCACATTTCAAGGTTGATGAATTCCATTTTCAAACCCTTAGTAAAATTTTGTTACTATTTTTTGATGATATACTAATCTATAGCAAGTCTTGGAAGGATCATGTTCAACATGTTGACAGGGTGATCAAACTATTGGAGGAGAAATAATTATATGCAAAAATATCCAAATGTTTCTTTGGAGAATAGGAGGTGGAATATTTGGGTCATATTGTGTCTCATGAAGGCGTTAAGATAGACCTTACCAAAATTAAAGCCATTAAGGAATGGAAAATCCCCACAACCGTAAAGCATCTTCAAGGATTTCTCTGGTTTACTAGGTATTATCGCAAGTTTGTTAAGACGTATGGGAGAATAACAATGCCTATAACAACATAACTGAAGAAAGATGCATTTTCGTGGACTCTAGAAGAAACTAAGGCCTTTGAACATATTAAAGAGGAAATTTGTCAAGAACCGGTCTTAGATACATCTGACTTCACAAAAACAAATATTGTGGAATGTGATGCCCCAAGAAATGGAATTGGAGTTGTTTTAATGCAAGAAGGAAGAACCATTTATTTTGAAAGTTGTCTAATCAAGGGAAAGTATTTACACAAACCTATGTATGAGAAGGACATGTTGGCAATAATACATGCAATAAAGAAATGACGACCTTAAGTAATGGGAAGACACTTCAAGGTAAAAATAGGTCATGATAGTCTTAAATAATTTTTGGAACAAATATTATCTTCAGAAGAACAACAAAATTGGGTCACAAATATGTTGGGTTATGACTTCGAAATCATCTATAAAAAGGAAGAAAAATGTTATTGCATATGCACTCTCGAGAAAGGATGAGGATGTGGAAGCATTACTCTCTTCCATTTCTATTATCCAACCTGATTGGATAACTAAAGTGTTAAAATGTGGAAACAAGAATATTCCAATTTAATTTGTCCTTGAATTAAATTGTGAATTAAATTCGAATTTTGTCTTAACAGCTACTTCGAAATAATTAATTAATTCATTTTGAGTTAATTAGTTGGAGAAATTCAAGCTAGAAGTTTTTCTGAAGTCATGCAAGAGTTATCCCTTAAATTAAGGAGATAAGATTGAGTTATATTTGAGTTGTAATTATTTATCTCGGTTTACTGAGTTAAGTCCAATTAAATTAGTTCCAAACTATTTGAGGAATTAATAGTGAGTTAACAATCAGTTGATGCATGCGTGAAATCAACTAGGCTACTCTAGTTAACTGAAGATTCCCTCATAAAAAACTCATGCATGTCTATTCTGAGAAAGACCCATTTGAGATTAATGTCAAGGACAATGTACTATCCATTGCATATGTTTTCCTATAAAGAAAACTCATGCATGCAGCCAAGGAATCATTCCTTGAGGATTGCGTAGTTCTGACAATGTGTGAGAGAGTGTTCCACTCAGTTGAAGGTGAATCATCCCAAAGGAACAACACAAGGAAATAGGAGCTTGGAGGGTAGAGAGGAAGGCTTGAGTGTAGCCAATATTGCCTATGAGCATCTTTGAGGATTGTACTGAGAGCTAGCTAGCTTTGAGAGCTAAGGCTTTGTATAATTCCTATGTATTTCCACCTTGTATGATAATACATATAGTGTGGTTTTTAGCTGAGGTTTTCCCCAAAGTATTTTCATGTGTTTTGTGCCTTGATTCTTCTTCTTTTGATTATATTCTTTAGCTCGATCTTTAAGCTTCCATAAATTGATAGCAGAAGTAGGTTATAGTATTCTGCTCTGATTTATATTGCATTATCGGGTTAATCTACATACATATTTTCTACATGAAGCAAGGGATGAATGAAATAATGACAAAGAGGTGTGGACATTCATTCAGAAGTTGCAGTAAGATCCTAGTACATATGATACATTTATTTGGAAAAATGAGTCATTATGGTATAAAGATCATTTATCTCTGTAAGGATTCGTAGCTCAAACAAAATATTCTTATGAAATTTCACTCCTCCCCCTTAGGAGGCCATTCACAATTTTTAAAAACTTACCATAGGGTTAGCAGAGAATTTTTGGGTATGGCATTAAATCTAATATTCTGAAGTTTGTGGCAGAATGTTTGGTTTTCCA
>APFE030934277.1:0-10519 GCA_000404065.3 Pinus taeda | reverse complement strand
CTCCGCTTTACTTATATTTTTATTTGTTTACACCCTTGCATGTATATAAGGTGACTTATGGAGTAAATATAAAAAATGCTTTATTTATTTATCATACCTCTCATTTATTTATATTTTTATTAATTTACCATACCTCTTTTACAAATATGGTATTTGGCCCATAGGATTCACTTAAATAAAACCTCTTTTTGAGCTTTGCACTAAATATATAAAAGGAGGTTTTATTTATTTACCATGCGTCTAGTTTATTTATATTTTTATTTATTTACCACACCTTTTGAGTAAGTATAAAAACATGTTTTTATTTATTTACCATACCTCCACTTTACTTATATTTTTATTTGTTTACACCCTTGCATATATATAAGGTGACTTATGGAGTAAATATAAAAAATGCTTTATTTATTTATCATACCTCTCATTTATTTATATTTTTATTAATTTACCATACCTCTTTTATAAATATGGTATTTGGGCCTTTGGCCCATAGGATTCACTTAAATAAAACCTATTCTTGAAATGGGCGAATGGATTCACTTAAATAAAACCTATTCTTGAAAATGGGCGAATGGAAGGTTGTAACTCCTAATTTCAAGGGCTAAAGTTACCTTTTTTACCCTCTCCCTTAAAATAAGGTGGGCTATTTGAGGTGATATGTAAAAATGTACTATGATACAAAATATTCGCCCACTAAAAATTTAAAACCCCTTAATTTCGCCAAAGGGCGAACATTCGCCCCTAAAATCACCCCTAAGAGTAATCCACAATTGATGGTAGGGGAGATAGATTTACCACAAGGGTAAAGATCCTCCAAACCATACTAGTCTCGAGATCTAGTTTTGTGACTTCATCTCAGTTACATCATCAAGGCATCCATCTCATCATATATCATCTCAACTTGTCTCCTTTTATCATTAGTTGAACAATGATGCCTCGATCTAAAGAAGAAGAAGAATGATTCACTCGATCAAGTCTTGGACTTGATAGTAAGCAAAAATGCAACTTGCCATAATGACAAGGATCAGACATGCCTAACTATAGAGGGAAAATACAACTCTCCATAAGTGGCAAGGACCAGACACCTCCTATTGTCTGCTAATATTCCCACCTTGATCCTCAAGAATCACATGGTAGAACACATGTATCCTGATGACAGATAGCACTTGTCATAATTGAAAAGGATCAAACACATCTCAAATCTCCTCACCCATTGGCTAGATGGGTGGAAAATCCAACAATCCTAACTTGTGGGTAGGATGCATACTAGGGTATACTCGGTTAAGTCCTGGACTTGAAAGTTATATATTTTCTTGAGGCATGTTTGATCTTTTCCATAACAAGTTGTATCTATTGGCACGGATTATACATGGATCAGACATCCCTCTAATGACAATAGGGAAGTAGGGGACAAATATAACTTGCCACAAGTGAGAAGGGTCAAACTCACCTTATCACCCTCAACCCCAGGATCTCTCTGGCTCCATTCCCCCCCCAGGAGCTCAAACAAGGGGGGAAGAGCATAGCTCATTGTTCTCAACCAGCCATGATCCCTTCCTAGAAGGATCACATCCAACAGTCCAAGCTGCTCTCTGAAGACCAAGAACTTCCCTTTCGACAAAGGCTTGGTTAGAATGTCAGCAAATTTCTTATATGTTGAAGCCTCATTGTTTCAATTCCACAACAAATCCCTGTCAGATCCCTCTATGTTAGAGCCTCAATGCTCTATCAAGATTTGATCTAAATATTTGATGGGTTTTGGCTGCGATTGATCGATCTCCACAAATGGATTACTGATAGCATTTTGACTAATGATCTGAATATTTACCCCTTGCTTTGGGGTTTTTTTGTGGTTTTTTATAATATTTAGGATAAGAAAAATATTTGTGAATCTAGGCCCTAGTTTTGGGGCAGTGTTGGTATTTTTATGTAGCCCTAGTCTCCCACCTTTGATCTAGTTACGGAATCAATTTCCATGGCTCCTATTTGGGTAAGTCTCTTGAACCTTCCCTTACATCTTTGGAACCTCCCATCCCTATCTTCCATTGATAATGCATTAGGTTGATCCAAGAATCTAAATATTTTTATAAAACTACTTATGCTTGAATATGTGTTGAGATGGATTTCAACAAGGGTTTTCCTATTGAGATGAATCTAACAACTCCAAAATATGTGTGGGTTCAGAAGATTGATTATGAAAATATTTCATTTTGATGTCGAGCATGTTATGAAATAGGGCATGTCATTAAAAATTTATAAAAATGTTTTTAGAAGAAGAGAATCCTAAAAAATAACCAGAGGCCCATATAATGGGAAGGAGATTGGCCTAAACATTATAAGGTATACAAAGAATAAGAGACTCAATGTAAGAAAGAATAAAAGGAAAAAATGAAGAAGCTATTGTCAAGATGATTCATCGAAGGAACCAAAATCCAATCAGGAAAAAGTGCATGAGGACAATTTGGATTCAGCGATAGTGGGGGTGCAACATACTCCTATGAAATCCAAATCCCTTTCTGAATCTTCCAGGGAAAAAGGAGGAAAAGCAACTTCTAGGTCATATCAGGAAGATAAGAAAGAACTGAAGACAACAACACTCACTCATTGAAGGGTGATCCATTAGACACAGCTGAAAATGTGGGTTGGATTCAAGCGGGGAAGAAGGGAAAAAATATTTCGCCAAGGAAAACCAGAAGCCAGTGAAAATTAAATCAAAAGAAGTGAAAAATGGAATGTAAATGTATTTGGATATTAGGAGTATTTTGGTAAAATTTTAGCTAGAATCAGACTAAAATTTTTGTATCATGGGGTAATCACTCTAGGGATTGGATTAGACATAGAAGATTTGAAAAAAAATATGGGTATGTTCTTGAAATAGAGAAGAAAATGTAATATTTATTTATGTTCACGAGTTATTTAATAAAAAATAGAAAAACGTTTTTTATTAGTGACAATGAACAAAAAATATTAGTGACAACAACAACAAAAAAACTACATATGTGCATGTCAGCAACACACTTATATAATATTTCTTGTTACATATTCACGATGGGAAACAAAACTTCCTCTAATACAAAAGGAAAATAGAGATAGAAGATTATGCATGGATTTCCATGCTTTAAATAAAGCAAGTGTAAGGATACTTTTCCACTTTCCAACATAGAATTGATCTTGCTTGGTTAGAATATTATATAACAATCAATAGGGATTGACAAGAGGTTTTTTTTATGATAAACACTTATTGACTTTATGTGCATCTACTTTCTGGGGTTTTAGAAATTTTTAGTAATCATGCTAGTAGAATAGTTAGATATGTTGAGAAATATATAGCATAATGATTATAGTGATTTATCTTTACTTGATAATAGCTTGTGATTTATTTTTACTTATTAACTTTATTACTTATTATTATATGTGTGTATCATCAAAAATATACCAAAACAAGAAGAACAAGAACACAGAATATAGGTTGCAAGCTAGGGCCAAAACCTCTCCACTTTAGAGGAAAACCTGCAAATATCTTCTCTTCCTTATATATTCTTCAATTGATGAATTCCAAGACCTTAAGACTGACTTCAAAACCCTCCAAGACCAAGACCAACCTCTACGGATGATGTGCTAACCTTGATCCAGTTAAACCCAATCAAATCTCTTCTAGTACCACTTCTTCAACCTCCAACTATAGAATTTTGGCCTCCACTGCAGATTTGAAATTTTGGCCTCCGCAATAGTTGTTGTTCCCACACGTGTGAGCTTAGATATTCCTTCTGAGCCTTCCTTTAACCTTTGCTTGCCTTTCCCTCACTTCTAGAGCTTGAGGATAACCCTTAGTAACCTTCGCTTGACCTACTTGCCTTCTTTTATCCAAGATCGAACTTGTAGATAGAACCCCTAAATCTGCTGCATAAACCCTAGTTCTCCTTAGCAAGTGTGAGAGATAAATATCCCAAAAAAAGATCTTCTTTGTCCTCTTCCTTCTTCATTTCCTTCTTCTTTGCTAGAATGGGAGATGAGTGAATAAGTCTCAAGGAGGGTGAGTTCCCTCTTATATATAGGCTCTTCAAAGTGGATGTGTCTCTTCCTTTTAGGGTGAATTGTCAATTGTCAAGCTAACTTGGCCTTGGAGGATATCTGGACACTTTTTAATACAAAAATAATTTTATTTACAAATTACATTGTGCTTGATGGGGTCTTCAACTTATGACAGTGACTCTTTTAACTTCTTGATCTAGGACAAACCCTAGAAGCACTCAATGGGTGCTTGACCTATAAAATAAAAGACCTTGAGCATGAAACCCATGCTTCAAAAATAATAATAATAATTTTGTTCATTTTACACTTTACAAGAATCAAAATTAAATTTCATCTTTATGAAGACCCAACCTAGTTACACAACATTCAACACTCCCTCTTAACTATGGAAGTATTCATATATGGTACATGTGTTGAGAAATCTAGGGCTTCAATGAGTAGGAGATTTCTCTTCTTAATAATTGCTTGTGATGTAATTTTACTTCTTGGATTATGATCTTCTCTTCGTCATATTATTAATGTGTTCTTTTCATCAAGATAACTACCAAATAAACAATAGAAGACAAGAAACAGAGTATGTAGGCTTGTCGGCCAGGACCAAAAACTCTCACTCTTTGAGAGGAAAACCCAATCAGACACTTTTCTTATAGATCTTCAATTAACGGACACCAAGACCATGACAAAAACCCTTAACTCTAGTGTCCTCCCAAGACCCTTGGCACTACCCTCCTTGATTCTCTGCTTCTTCCCTTTCTCAGCTTCCTTCTGGATTCTCAAACTTCTCTTATTGACCTTCCCTTTCTCGGCTTCTTCTTGCGAGATCCTATACCCAAACAAGGTCTCCTCAAGGTAGCAACAACGTCTTTGACCTTCTCTATATGCCCTCAAACCTACTTCCTTCACACGTGGGAGAGTATATGATCCCAAATCAGAATTCCCATAAGAATCCCTTTCTTCGCTATCCTTCCTTTGTTCTTCGCTTCTCTTGTCTAGTCCTTTCTTTGCACTTATGCTTGCAAGCTCTTCTTCACCGAGTTTCTTTCCTTCGAGTGAGATAGAATGTGGTTATATATACACATTACCTCATGTCCTTTAGGCCAACGTGATCATAAGGAGGAGAGGCAACATCATCTTCTAGGTTTCTTCATTTGTTGTAGGCCGACTTGGAGAGAGCTAGTGAAAAGGTCTTGGAGGATTACTTTACATGGACAAGTGTGACTCTCTACAATGTGTAACATGACTTCTTTACATGATAATGACTCTTTTATTCTTTTATTACTAGATGAAAAAATTCCTAAAGGCTCTCAATGGAAGCCTTGACTCAAAAATAAAATCTCTTGCTCATGAAACCCATGATGCAAGAATTATAATTTTTTTTTTAATTTACATCTCACATAAAATCACAATTATATGTCATTATGAAGACTGAACCTAGTTACACTTTTCAACACTCCCTCTTAACTAGGGAGGTATTCATAATCGTACTTGGTCATTCTTAATCTGAATAATTTCTCATAAGAAGAATCGGATTGGTAACCCATTTGTTTAGCATCATATCAACTAGCATGGTTACATAGGAATGCCTTAACTTAACAACTCTATCTCTCCACAAGGTCAGAGCTCAATGCTAGCGAGACTATAGACACTCTCATCATTGTCTCTCTGAAACATACCCTACCTAGGTACTCAGGGTGTGTTCCATGAAGAATATTCTTATCTTGGACTCTCCAACCCTCAAAGAATATCGTTCCTCCATGACTACTCTTCTCTCGGATGCCCTATCTCATCCTCAAAGAGTATCAAATGCCAAATGATTACCCAATCCTCTCATTTTGTCTTCCTAGATGAAGACCATAATGATGTGTCTATCTCTCCCTCTCAATTAGGGAGGACATATCTATTCCATTAAAGGAATTTACTCATTCCTACATAAGGAATGTTCCTAAGCTCCCTCTTGGCTTAGGAATTTCCAAGTTTCTTCCAAGTAAGAAAATTTACAGACTCCTTCTTAAAATAGGGACCTTCAGCAGCTCCTCGGGTGGAGATGATGGAACAACCAGCTTCTTGAAGAATTCCTTTCTTCGATGTCATGAATTTATTCTTTGTTGTGGAGTATTCATCTTTTAGGACTTCTTCATAGGGCACAAACAATCCATCACTTTCATCCATCAGTCATTTCATCATTCCTTTCATCAAAAAGTGATCCATCAGCCTTCATCTAGCATTGCTTCATGTTATGCTACCTTCTTCAAGATTTCTTTTCCAGAAGATTCTTGCATCCTTCTACATGGTTCTTCATGGAATACATTCATAGTTCTTTCCTTCAGTAACCCTACATAAGCCCATCCAGATACTAGTTTATAAATAATGAATACTTAAATTAGAGTTACCTTTGTGATGGTCTTTCATCATGACGTCTTCCTGTAGGCATCAACATCTTGGATATGTGTTGACACATATCCTAAGATATGTCTTGTCAAGGGTCTCCATCTTTTTCCAAACCTTCATTAGATTCTTCATATATTTCTGGGAGATATCATAGTCAAATATTATTGGTTCTTCAAATGTTGACTTCCTTTACCATGGTTGCATGTATTCATGATCTCTTCCTTCCTTTCTTCACACATTTCTTTCCCGAGAGCTTCAGAGTTCCTCAGTTGTAATCAAACACCTCATACTTCAGTATGAGGACATATTATGTTGATTTCATCTAATAAATATGTGACTCATGCATTCTAGCATCATTTTGAGGGAGGGGATTCCTTATTTGATCATTCCTCTTAAGGGAAATGATCCAAGTTGTCTGCAACCATATGACATGACTTCCAAAATATTAAATTTGAGCATACATACCTCATCTTTCCTTTGGACCATCCATACTTCCTACAACAGCTTCCTTTGAATGAAGGAATTCCATTACCTTGATCTGCTTCACTGTTATGTTATCGTATCATCATTCTATGGATTCAACAAATTTGTAATTCTTGAAGAAACACTTACTTTCCCTCTTGATCTTAAAATCTTATATTAAAGATTCTATCAAATAATTTTGAGGATCTTCCATATCCTATCTTGTCGATGTTATCTTTTGATAGATGTATGATAACCCTTTTTCCAGATAACTTCTTATAATTATCATTTGATCTTTCAATGAGGTTTCCCATAGTTATATCCTACATAGTTGACTTCCATAGGTTTTGTTCTAGACATCCATCATATTACATATGTCACGAGCTCTTTCTTCTAATGCTTTTACCAGGATGCCATTCTCTAATATAATGCATCCTATCTTATTTACAATGCTTCCTATCTACAATAGAAGAGTACCTTTTTAGTGAAGGAGATTCTCTTAGTCGTAGTAGAGATATTTCACTTCCTCCTTCTTAGGCTTCTTTGCCTCTGGCTCTTCTACTTCTTTGGCAATATGGTCTTCTTCATTATTTCAATTGTTATTGTCTCTTTAAGCTTAGGACAATCTTGACCTGCCTTCCTTATTTTCTCCAAGATCGAACTTGCAGATAGAAACCCAAGATCTATTGTGAAAACCCTGGTTCTCCTTAGCACATGTGAGAAATAAATAGCCCAAACAAATATCTTCTTCTTCCTCTTCCTGCTTCATTGCCTTCTTCTTCCTTCTTCTTCGCTAGAATGAGAGATGAGGGAATATGTCTCAAGGAGGACGAGTTCCCTCCTATATATAGGCTCTTCAAGGTGGACGTGGATCTTCCTTTTAGGCTGACTTGCTAGCTGCCAGGCTGACTTGGTCTTAGAGGGTATCTAGATACCTTTTTAATACAAAAATAATTTTATTTACAAGTTATAATGTGCCTGATGGGGTCTTCAACTTATGACAGTGACTCTTTTGACTTCTTGACCTAGGACAAACCCTAGAAACACTCAATGGGTGCTTGACCTATAAAATAAAAGACCTTGAACATGAAACCCATGCTCCAAAAATAATAATAATAATTTTCTTTCATTTTAAACTTTACAATAATCAAAATTACATTTCATCTTTATGAAGATCGAACCTAGTTACACATTTTTCAACAAGATATATACACCTTATATGAATGTGAATGAATACGGAGTTTATTAAATTTATTCTTTTTAAATGTAACTTTATGAATGTGGAATAAATAAGGGGTTTATTAATGCATGTGTATAAACAAGTTAGCCACGAGGGTTAGCTCAATTTTGATCAAGTTATTTTCGTTAAATCACCTCCCTATTGAGAGGTGACAGGGTAAATTATCCTCGACGTTCTTGGGGTTAGGCTCTGATAATGAGTCGATGGACATAGCGACATAGTGGTCACTGATCTCTGAAGTCTATAAAACACATCCAAAAACAAAAGTGTATAAACAAGTTTGAACTTTGGCACCTTACATGGATGCAACATCATTATTGTTTTCATATATCATCTCTAAATAGAAGATGTAATCAACATCACAATATCTTGTTATGGAATGTAGGACTTGTGTAACCTTTTTAGGACTCAAAGTTTACATTATATTTACATATTTGAAATAGAATAAGAAACGAAACTATTAGCAAAGAATATTAGCTTTTTCTTGTGCAAAATAAGTTCAAGTTTGTATCTCATACTGATTTTTTATTTTTTGTTTTTTTGGCTCTTAAGAATGTGAAAATAATTAATTCAAACCACTTTCCAAGACATATGAAAAAAATATCCATTGTTAGTAGCAAAGGAGTCTCTATATGGCACATTGAGCTCAATTCAAGCACAAATGAAAAGCATTTATTGAATAGGGTTGATTTGCTATCTAGGCATCACGGTGAGGTATGACCATTTGTAGGGTTTGAACTTATGTTCTTGTTGTTTTGTTTATGGGTAATAAATTCTTTAACCAAGATAATGGTTACATTTATGGAAATTGGATTGAGATATGGGTGGCATGAAATTAGCAATGTCAAGAAGTGATGGTGTTGCGCATATGTGGCAATCAAATACAAGAGGAGTATAGTAGGAAGTGGTAGTTATAGAAAACAGTTAAAAGACTAAACAAAGATACATGATTATGATCTCCTTGCACCATGAATATGGAATAATTTTAACCTAGAAACATTGACCTTTATCAATATGACTCCATTGAGTTTGGCCTTGACTGCAAGATCAATTTTCTCTACAAAAAAAGAAGTGCAATAGTTAATTACAACAAATCCCTTCATTGTATTATTGTGCATTCATGTTGAGTTCTTTCACACACACTCATTTTCTATAAATAGACATGAATCTTGAACTTTTGTATTATCGATATATTTGCAAGTGTGTATTTGGAGGTGACAATTAATTGATATAGAGGAGTTTATAATAACAGATAGTTTTATAAACTATTCCCTAATTATTGTTTATAACTTCACAGAGGATTTAACACTGGCTGATACTCAATGTGATCTTACCCAAATTTCTGCATAAAGGCTTAAATACCTAAAGAAAGACATAATGAAATAATCACATAAGAAAAATTCACTAGAAGGCAAACTATAGGAGGAAATTCAGAATCCTTTAATTAACTTGAAGCAAATCTCCAACTCTATTACAATTCTACTTTGAAAGCTCACCCAAGGGTTCAACCCTTAATAACTCAAAGGAGGAGTTATTTATACAAAAACAAAAGTTCTTCTAAATACTTTTAGACAAAAATACAAAAAGAGTACAAAACTATAGGAATCTTAAAACCGCTAAGTGTTGGCACTATCTTTCAAGAATTTGTTGATGATCTGGTTCCCAAAAAGTGTTGCCCAGTTGTCTGTTAGTTGATGATGAAATTTACTCGATAGTTTCACATAAGTTATCCCATATGTCTTCAGTTGGTATAGAAATATTTACCAATTTCCTGTAAACTTCATCAACCTTGGTGTACTTTTCAAAAGTGGGCTTATTTACAAAAATGTGTTTAATCTCATGCTTAATTCTCAAATCAAAATCTAAAGCATCTAACATTTGTTTCCCTATGAGATTACCCTTTATACTTGCAAAATTAGCTTTATCACTTGCAATTGAAAAACGTTTTTGACAATATTCCTCCAAACTGATCAACATGTCATCAGGTGCCACTAATCCTGGTAGTCTTCTTTGATTGAGTAAGTTAAATTTAAAATGAAACCTTTGAACATCGGTCTTCAAGGCTTGGCACTTGGTCTCCAACTAATTCATGAGGTTCTTTTTCTGCAAAACCTTCTTAATCTCCAGAATGGTTTCTGTTCTATCCATAATCTAAATCTGCTCCAACTCAGCCTTGGTTTTTGAATTAAGAACTTTGATCATATCAGTTGCTTCACTTGGTTTGTCTTTAAGAAGTTCTTTAACTTCTTCAATATTTATTTGACGTTTGTTTATAAGTTCTTCTTGCTCAAAAATGATCTGTATGGAGGGCCATACTTCAATTGTGGCCTGACTGATATCTGCCCAAATGTTCTCCTTAGCTTGGGCCAAGGTCTGAGCCATTAATGACTCACTTTCCAA
>APFE030934274.1:22844-34031 GCA_000404065.3 Pinus taeda | reverse complement strand
TCTGGATCCTAAGGAGTGCAATAACACAGAGTACAAGTTGGAGACCTTTGGGGGAGTTTACAGAAAACTATGCGGAAAATATGTCGGTTATTTGAGTGGATCGCGGTGTTTAGAAGGCATACAGACCTAGTAGGCTTGATGGTTGTGGAGGGTGCCAGAATCAGCAGAATGATGGAGATTCTTAGGCTGCTCGGTGAGGTTACTCGACAACTGGGAAAAGTGGCTTGATGGCCCTCCGTTGCACAGTCGAACTCTGTGTATTTAATGATGCATGAAATTTCACAGGGGATATGAGAGAGATGTTCGTCTACAAAGGATACAGAACATATGCAGAATAGGCAGAATGGGAGTTACAAATTAGAGAGGGAAGCCAAAAATGGTGTTAGCTCTAATACCATGTTAGACCAGGAGGTAACTCCTCAAATGTGATTGATTTATTCATTCAGGTTGTTCATTATTATATACAGTAGGGAGTGATTGTTTATTTCATCTCCCGATGACTCTCCATTTCCTCTATTATTTATTTACACTAATTACAGTTGTTCACCCAATCCCTATGATTAGGTATCAACATTTATTAACGCAAATCCAAGGGTATCAGAGGAAGCCCCCCTCTCGAATATTAATATATCCACACGTGGAGGCAAAAATGTTGGGGTTGATCAAGGAAGCATGGACCAACCCACTATCATCAGACTGACCTCCCCAAATTGCACATATGACCCTGAGCAACAAAAGTAGTATTACAAGGAGGCAAAGAAATTTTTTGATAATATGGTCGAAGGCGCAAGACCACAAAAGGGGCAGCTAGAGTCTCATAAAGCTAAGAGCCTGAACCTTTCATAGTCCACAACAGTCTAACCTATCGAGGAATGGTTTAGATTATTTCTGTATATCGTGAATGATGACCAGATGCTGGGGAGTTGAGGAAAAGTATGAAGGTGGCCATCCCAAAGGAGGAGGTTTAGGGATGAGTTATTTCCGCTAACTTACCTGAAATACACACTAGGAGAGTACGGAGGAACAAGAAGAGAAAAGGAAAAGAGTTCATAATTGATGCTCATATTACAGGAATTCATATCAAGGACATTATGCTAGATCTTAGCTCCGATGTCAACACTATACCAAGGAAAACGTGGGAAGCACTAGGGAAACCTCAGTTGACATTCTCACCAATCCAGTTGCAAATGTTGAAACTAGTGTTGTATACTTCCAATTGGGAGACTGGATGATGTAGAAGTGGATGTAGTAGGGGTAAAGACCCATGCAGATTTCAAAGTAATAGACATTATGGGAGACAAGGATCCTTATCCAGCAATGCTCGAGATAGAATGGGAATTTGAAAATTATGCTATAATCGACTTAAAGAAGGAACTAATGACTTTTGAAGTAGAAGGAGTAAGGGTGATTCAACCTCTAGACCTGTATCAGGGACCAAGATTCATAGAACTAATAGATGACAAAGAAAAGCTAGGGATGTCATATCAACTCTATAGGCTGACAATGAGAAAAAGGGAGGACTACATAAATCCAACATTTGAAGGATCTGTTAGCTGGAGAAGTATTCAAAGCTCATAGGTTGGGTCAGAAGCCGCTTGGGATGATTGACAGCATAGTGGAGATGAGATCAACACTAGACATTTTGCTACAATATGTCGGGTCAACTAGATTGGCATGGAGGTAAGGGGCTTCCCTATATTTAATTGTAGAGACTCAGTAAATTCATTTATCAACAATATTGATGCAACTATTATTGAAGAGCATAAAATATCATTACTAAATATCGCATTGCAAGAGACACTGGAATGATGGTGGAGAGTTCACTGTATTCAAACAAGCGGGGGGGGTACCCTCAAGACTTTGCAAAATAGAGGGGGGACTCTGACCCTCGACAACACTTGGAAAATTGTAAGGATAGATGGAACCAGGAGGGATTTCCAAAGGCGTTATGGTTATATGGGTTCATACATACCTTGGGAACCTTTCCAAAATCTTGGTATGTACAAGAAGAAATAAGGAGGAAAACGGGATATTGGGATAGCTTGGTTGATCAAATTGTCAGCGTCTTCTCTTTGTCATACAATGAAAGGAGACTGACTGAGGCATTGTAGGCTTTCAAACATATTTTATTGACATCGGGTCAGCTAATGAATGGATGCATAGACTAGAGGACCTTACAGCATCTCTGCAAGTCAGGGTATCCTGAAGCAATGACCTATGGAAAGGTGGATAAATAACTGGATGAGGATGATTTGGGGGAGTTACTGAATTTTTCATTCCACGAAACTGAAAGGGAAATAGGCATCAAGGATGGATAAGTAACCGATGAACCACACTTTCTCCCATTGAATTTGTGAAATCATAACATCCGGATGGATGACAAATCAAAGCTACCCTCGATTGGATACTATTGGGATGAAAAAACTACAAAAGAGATTTTCGACCTCCTAAGAGAATATGAGGATTTGTTTCCTTCATCAGTTGGGGAACTAAAAGTGATCAAGGGAGACCTACGAGAGATGAAAATTATATTAAAAACTGATGCAAAGCCAGTGAAGCACCAATCGTACACACTGAACCTGAGAGCCAAAGAGAAAGTGAAGAAAGAGGTAGACAAGATGCTAGAAGCAAGACTTATCTTTTCGGTGGACGAGGCAAAGTGGGTGAGTCTGATTGTAATACAAACAAGAAAGGTGCTACAGAAATAAGGGTTTGTTTGGACTACCATAGTTTGAACAATTATTGTGTGCATGACCCATTTCCCATACCATTCAGTGATGAGGTTCTAAATAATGTAGTAGGGAACGAAACATACTCCTTTACAGATGGATTTTCAAGCTGTCACCAAGTCAGAATCACCAAGGAGGATAAGAAGAAAACTACCTTCACTAAAAAATGGGGATCCTATGCCTATCATGTTATGCCATTTGGTCTCAAGAATGCACCTATAGTGTTCTCGAGAATTGTAATGGCAGCCTTTAGGGATTACATCCATAGGTTCTTAGAGGTCTACATGGATGGCTAGACAATCTATAGTATGTTGAAGAAACATTCTAGTCTGCTCAGGATAATGATTGATTGTTGTAGACAGCTACAAATATCATTGAACTTGAAAAAATGTATATTTCCAGTCTCATTTGGCACACTCTTTGGCCACATAGTGTGAATGAGTATGTGTAGATTCCGGCAAGGTTGCAGCGATAGTGAATATGGACCCACCTGTAAGTGTAAAAGAGCTCAGATCCACTTTGGGACATACCAAATACTACAGAATATTTATCTGCAACACGCCTCCATTATTGCACCAATGGAGAAACTGTTGGGGAAGGCTAAATGATTTACGTGGTCAGAGGAGTGTCAAGTTGCACTCAAAATACTAAAAGAGAAAATAGTAAGTGCATCAATTCTGGTATACCCAACGGGAACAAACAGTTCCATGTCCACATAGATGCATCCGGTATTGCTCTGGGGCTTCTTCCAGCTCAGCCGAGGGAAGGGAGCCTTCACCAACCAATTTATTTTCTAGTAGGAAGTTATCCACGGCATAAAATAATTATACCACGATGGAGCGGGAGGCACTCGCGATAGTATATTCACTCCAAAAATTTAGACACTATTTGCTTGGGGGCTCGTTTAATTTCTTCACTGACCATTTTTCTTTGTAGTACTTGGTGAACAAGCCTATGCTGGAGGGAATAATTTCCAGGTGGCTATTGTTATTTTAGGAATTTACTTTAGAGGTAGTCGTTAAGTCTGACCAAATGAATGTGGGACCTGATCACCTCTCACAGATGGAAACAGAAGAAAGTGGAGGATCCTTGGATGATTAGCTACCATACACCAACCTATTATGGATTGAAGCAGTACTAGATTACCTAGAAGATATTACAACCTTCTTAGATACAGGAAAATGTTTGGATGAATACACAGCTACACAAAGGAGTCATATGGTCGTTCGAGCGGCTGATTATCAATTAATTGCAGGACAACTGTATAAATTGGGTCTTGATCACGTGTTGCGTGAGTGTCCTCCACCATGAGAGACATCATGTGCAACTGGAATGGAATTTAGGAGTTTCCGGTGGCCACATTGGGGGAAACTCTACCACAAGGAAAGTGTTGCAAGCGGGACTATGTTGGCTAATTGTTTTCAAAGATGTGATGGAATATTCCAGAGGATGTGATGAGTGCCAAAGGGTTGGAAGGTCGTCACATCAAGATAAACTCCCATTTAAATCGGTACATGCACTACAAATATTTGAGAAATGGGTGGTCAAATTTATAGGGCCAATCAATCCATCAGTGCGTCACTCTCATGCCAAGTATATAATCACTGTAATAGAGTACCTCACTAGATGGGATGAAGCAACACCTGTAAAGGACTGTATAGTGGATATTACCACAAGATTCATATTTTAGAGCATTATATCCAGATTTGGGTGCCCTAGGAGTCTCACCTACGATCAAGGAACCCACTTCATAAATGAGATAGTTGCTTCCCTATTTAAGAATTTCATGAGACAATGCCACAAAAGTAGTCCATACCATTTGCAATCCAATGGTATAGTAGAGGCCTTCAACAAGATATTAGAAAAGGATTTGACTAAGATATGTTCGGCCAACTGAGATGATTGGGACAAGAGGGTGTCAATGACCCTATTGGATGTTAGAAAATTATATATTACAAAGAAATGGAACACATAAAATATTACATAAATATAAACACGAAAAATGCATAAAACAAGAGAGACACAGATATAAGTGGTTCACCCAATTTGGGCTACATCCATGGAGAAACAGCTAGTCCTTCCTTTTATATTATCCAGCAAAATGAAGAGATACAACCTACATCAAATCCATTGTAATTCCCTCTTCGCTCTCACACAGTCTCCTCTCTCTTTCTCACTCAAAATACACATATACATAGCCACAATACAATTCCCTCGTATATATTGAGGGGTTGCCTTCTACGAAAAAAAAAAAAAAAAAACTAAATTAAACATAACTTCTACCATCATATTTACGCCTAATGAACGACCCAGATTGATTATGAAATTACAACATTTTACAAAGACAACTTTACATCTATTTTTAGCCATGTGTTTGTGATGTAAAAGACTCTAGAAGAGTCTATTTTGTAACTCTAGTTAAGAGTTGATGTAGTCAAACTTAACCACTAGTAGGCTATCGCGCTGTGTTAAAACCGGGCCACTAGGAGGAAGAGGTATTCCATTCTTTTGAGAGCATTTGTTCCATAGATGAGAAAAGATATCCAGGAGAGATAGGAGGTAGAGCACACAGAGAAGATATGTGCACTGTTAGCCCACAGGCAATAGACATTACTTCTTTGTACCTACAGCCATATTTCCAGATAGAGAAAGAGAGTGAAGCGGCCTCACCTTGCAGCTAGGTTTCCTCGCAAAAGGGTTTCCTAGAGAGCATATCTTGTGTCTTATGTGTATGTGAGCTTATTTTGTCGTTCTCTTATTTTATGCATAATTTACTTTTATATGCATGCACTAATTACATTAAGTTTTATAGACATAGAAATTAAATAAAACTATAATAGGGTAGAATCTCATATTTTTAATATAATATTATCATATATGTTGTGACGAATTGTTTAATGGAATATGCACGACAGTTTATGGATCACCTACCCATGGCTGATATGAAGTGGTCCCTGTATTTTCACTTCTGGAAAACTCTAAAGGAATACTGCATTGATTTATGCTTGTTTCACCTATGCCTGCATGATTTTGTCATTATCTACCTTGCAACTTCTTATTTCTGCCTTCAAGATACTCAATGTGTATGCTATTAGAAGAGTGCACAACACCATGTTGCTCATCTAATCCATAGGGAGAGTCTCGTGAATCATATTCTACCATATTTTTAGTCATCTTTGATCTTCTTCCTGTAAGTATACCATGTCAGCTAAACCAAAACATAACATGATCGACATACCTCAGCATAGTTCAAGGGAGGATATCTCGTCTGCCAAATCAAATAGATTAATGCAATACATGTATAAAAATAATCATATCAGTATATAGACATCATTTCAACCATTATCCAGTTATCGTGCATGATTATACCATAACCATGACAATGCATGCATAATGACATATAGACACTGACATGCATATTAATGCATAACTGACATGCAGTCGCGACAAATACCTCCAACAACAACACCATCAACTTTCACAGGGCGACAAAAATGCAACCATGCCTACACAACAATAGCATAGACCACAAGCATAAGAACATATGCCACCAACATGTATGCATGACCAACACATTGCCCATCCAGTCCAAGGGGTGAACCATGCTCTGATACCACTCTGTAGCGCCCTCCTCCCACATTTACCCAAGCTAATTGATCCACTGGGGTAAACATGTGATAAGAGGCTACTATAATGTGAGTCAACTCCCCATGTACAGTTAAGGAAGTGGAACTGACAAAACAAAACCATTTTGACCTTCCACACACGCCACAAAACATTCAGGAGCTAATCAACCCTTCCAGGTGACCAACCCTTGAGACAACTTGAAATTTTACTAATATGGACCCTCAGCCACTCCCATGAAAATCCATACATACGATTAAGGCCTTCTAGTCGCTCCTACAATAAGGAATGCCAACAACTGTGGACTTTTGCAGATATTTTTGTGCCAATGACCCTAGATTCTGAACTACTTTTTCAGGGCTAGGTCTCATGCAACTGTCGATAACTTCATGAAAATTTTAGAAATGGCAAATATGGAATAAGGCTACTAATATAATCACTAGTACAAGTACTTGATCTGACCCCTACTAGCCATGATAGGCATTTCATCAAACATGTCACAAATATGTTATCTACACGTCATAACAACAGATCTGAGCATAGGGGTCTCATACTTATCTGAGATTCATAAAGAAGCATTGTTGCCTTATCACAATAGCTCCATTATCGTATATTAGGCCATATATTCATTTTACATTAATTTTCTAATCAAAACATGTTGAGATCCATACATCATGTCTATCATAAAACATACTCATAGCCAACATATAACCAACAGAAATTACAAGGATACAACAACCATAGAAATCACATATGAACCAATACATTTACACATGAAATACCAAGGTGAAAGAACTCTTATTAATGAATTCATAAGCCAACCATGTATGGGACTTCCACGAACCACCCGACCATAGATTGAGTTGAACTAAATCTTTCTTTCAACCAATCACTCTTGTCCCATATTCCAAGAATGACTGTGGGACTCACAAAAAAACCAATCTAGGGCTCCTTAGTATTTACCACAATCCCCACCAGATCACTAGGCCCTAAACAAGCATGGATGCCTCTGGATCTCTCCACATACATCGTGAGGAATTTTCCTGTCTCCTAGTCTCTAGGCTTTACATATATCCCACTATTCATTATTTGAGGATTCCTAGGCCTTATTGAGACTCCACCCTCCAAGCTTTACCATATATCTCGTCATTCATCGATTGAGGATTCCTAGGCCTTATTGAGGGTACACACCTTTAGGATTTACCGTATATCCCTCCATTCACTAGTCAATGATTCCTAGGCCCACCGAGGTACACAAAATCTGGCTTTACTACAATCCCACCTTCTCTGGTCTAGGGATTCCTAGGCCTTGTTTTCTTATTCAAAGACCACCTCACTCAGTTTCAAAACCATCCGAAAATCTAGCTTAACCAAATAAAATAGAACCCATCACACCATAGCTATCCAGAGATGGAAAGGAAAGGTTGAAAAGCAGTGTCACACCTGGAAAAACCCATGTCAATGACATCAAGAGAACCAAATACACACATTCATGTACCATGCATTCCAAATCTAGCAAGGAAATCACACATGCAAATTTATACATGTAAGTAATATTGTTGTAGCCACTTGATCCTGCTCTTTCTTGCTTGATCTTTGCTTCCCTTTGCCGTGTTTTTCCTTCCTTTGCTTTCCTTGATTCAATTCTAAAGTTCTCTAAGTGTCCAAGAGTGAGAGAGAGAGAATAGAGAGAGAGCTCCAAAATTAAACTGAAAAAAGGTACCAATTGATCTTCATAAGCCTTTTTATTAATGAGGCCTCTATTTTCTTCAATTTTCCATTATTATCCTTCATTTTCCTCCTCACATGCAACTTGTGACCTTTCACCTTCATTTTCTCCTAATTTCCAGTATTTGCATAAATAAAATGCCAATTAATGCCTCATGCCTTTCCAAAGCCTTTTCCTTTGCCAATTTCTTTAGCCATAATAAACCAAATGAACACCCACACTAGGATGTTTTGCCCAACATTAAGCTTGGAATACTTGTCCCATGACCTTGGTTATTATTTTTCCTTTATTAACTTTATTACATGGAATTTTGACGAAGGTCATTACACCTCTTAAATATGAAGAGCATAAGGCAATGATGGCCTATGAAATAAGATGACCATAAAGCAATAGTAGCCTTTGAAATAAGTTCAAGTTGTGTACAAAAAGTAAAAATTTCATGAACCCATCTCCTTAAGAAAACCCTTTAGGTTGGGTGTGGTATGGTATTATGGTGGAGCTAATAATGGTATTGGTGAAGGAAAAGTTTGGTATACCAAACCCTCAATAAAGTATAAAGAAGGATCATATATGTTATGAAATTTAAAACTTTTCTAACCTATCCATGTACTTAGCCAACATTAAATTCTTATCCATTTCAAAACCAAACATATGGTTGGAATAATTCAAATGAAATTATTTAAAAAGAAGGTACTTACTCAAATAACATTCGCACTATTCAAAATTTAAATAGATAACATGGTCACCCTTAAAATGTTCAAAATATAACGCTAAATATTCAACACTATTTTTCAACTTTGTTTCCTTCTCTACTTTAAAGAAAAAGAACTCTACCACATATACTTTTTTCGAGACTAAAAAGTAACCAATGTTATATTTATTTTTTATTTTCCTTTCATTTTTGCTTAAAGAAACCAAAGAAGGAGATTTATTTTAAGGAACGATTTTTGGGTGAACCATGAAGGAAGGAAGGATATTGATAGAAAGGATTAATAGATAGGTTAGGGTAAGTTGGGTCCCAAGAAAGCATATTTCTTAAGGAAATATATTTCTTAACATCAAATGGAAGGCATGCTTAATTATTTTATGGAGAGGTTAATTTGGAAGGGAAAATGAAGTTAGAGGAAGAGATTACTAAGTGATCCACAGAATATGGTGATGACAATAGTGTGTCATAGAAGGAGATATGGAGCTACCCCTAGCTTGAAGTATCTGTAACTACATCCTAAAATGATAATGAAATGGGTGTCATGAATGTGAGATGACAACAAAATGATCAAGCGAACATGAATTTAAGGGCCAAGGCCTACCACATCTTCATGTGTTGGAAATTTATAGCCTAAGGGGAGGCATGCTTAACTATTTTATGGAGAGGTTAATTTGGTAGGGAAACAAAGTTAGAGGAAGAGATTACTAAGTGATGCATAGAATATGGTGATGACAATAATGTTTCATAGAAGGAGATATGGAGCCACCCTTAGTGTGAAGTATCTATGACTACATCCTAAAATGATAGTGAAATGGGTGTCATGAATGTGAGAAGACAAGAAAATGATCAGGCGAACATGCGTTTAAGGGCTAGGGACTACCACATCTTCATGTGTTGGAGATTTATAGCCTAAGGGGAGTTTATATGACCACCTTTCTTTGGGACCTATGACCTTTAGTTACTGTCAAATCACATTCAATCTTAGAATTAAGAAAATTATATATTTGTGCAAGGGCTAGGGCCTACGACATTCACATGTTTGAGATCTAGAGCCTAAGGGAAGTTTATTTGACCACCTTTCTTTGGGATCTATAATATTTAGTTTCTTTGAAATCACGTTCAATTTTAGAATTAAGCAAATTATAAATAATTAAATAAGCATAAATCATATTGTCTATATTAAATTGGTCATCAAAAAATCTTAATTATCAACAATTGAACCTAATCCTCAAAAATTTGGAATATATATATATAAACTTCCTTGCCAAGTATAAAGAGTGGAGGGAGCATGAGGAAACTTTCTCTAGTGTTGGTTTTTTGCATCGAGGCGCTCTAAGTCGAGTATGGAAGAGATGTTGTCATGTAACATTACATTTAAAAATAATAAAGTAATACTTACATTACCAAATAAAAAATAGTAAGAACAAAAAAATTGATCTTCGCCATAAATAAAATACTTTATGTGTAGTTTTCTTCTGGAGTTCTCGCATCCATGATTGTTTGTATCGACGTTTCTGATCTATCCTAATGATGAGCCACGATGGATGGCTCGAAACGTCAATACAAACAATCATGGATGCGAGAACTCCGGAAGAAAACTACACACAAAGCACTGATTGCAAAAGCCTCAAAACAATAAAATAATTTAATTTACATCTTAACTTTGCATTAACTTTATTATTTAAAAAAAAAAAAAAATTAAAAATTACAAAATTACAAAATTACAAAAATTAAATTTACTTTTTAGTATGAGGAAAATATGTACTTTTTCAACTACCTCATATGGAATTGAAAGATAATATTATTGATATTATATGATGTTTAATTTGTTCTATGTTTATTATTGCTCATAAAGGCACTCTACGACCGAGTAGAGGAGATATGTTGTAAGGTAAGGCTACATTTAAAACTAATAAAGTAATGCTTACATTAAAAATTTAAAAATAGCAATAACAAAAAAATTTATGTCCACCATAAATAAAATACTTTAATTTCCACAATTTTACATCAACTATATATAAAGAGATAAAGTAATTGGAAGTATAAAAGTAATTTACTTTTTAGTATGAGAGAGATATGTACTTTCTTCACTACTTAATATGGAATTGACATAAAATAATATTATATTTTATGTTGCACCCATGGTATTACGCATTGAGTTTGTATTAATTTGTCCTTGAGCAAAAATTTATGTCTTATTGGGAATGCAGTTTTTGATATTTTTTATTATAATTTAAATTTATTTTTTTGTAAGGTGATTGGTTGAGGTCTTATTATAGGTTTTGCTTAGTAACTTCTATTTAATTGTATTAATTACTATGTTTTTGTTTTTAGTTTCATTTCCTTTCTATTTAAGTTTTTGATTTCTTTTTCTATTATTTCCATTTTCATGAATT
>APFE030934274.1:0-22316 GCA_000404065.3 Pinus taeda | reverse complement strand
TTTGTTAAATTTGTTTTATTTATGCATAGTTTTTATAATTTTTGCCTCCAAGGTATATCAAGAATCAAAGAAATTGATCTTTTTACAAAAAATTGAATTCAAGAATTCAAAAAAATTGATCTTCTTGAATTCAAAAATTTAAGAAGTTTATTTTTTTCCTCCTTTCATATGTAGGTGATTATGTTTGTGTGCATCTATTCTCACATGTTAAAGGATTTGAAACTCCAACCGCGGTGGACACTTGGCTAGCAAATCCAATGCAATGCACTAGAGCTCTTCATTCATTTTAAGGGATTCAAATTCTATGGTCCAAAGGTTGAGGTATGGGATCCAAACTAATTCTACCAATCATCAACAGTGATTGTATTACCAGGATCAAGTCGCTCCTAGAGGCCTTTATTGGGAGGTTAGTATTCAATTTTGCATTTATTTCAATTGGTTTGTTAAAGTTGTTTGAAGATTGGTCTCAGTTACCATGTAAAAAGTTAATGTGTAAATTTTGTTAAAGCTATTTAATCTAATGTAACTTTATTAGTGGTTTTATTCAAAGCCATCGTGCCATATTCAACCAATTTAATACTAAATCACAAATCATAGACTAACCTATCGTATTTGGAAAATATTTAAAAAGAGATGATCTATTTTATTTATTTTAATATTTATTTATTTTTAATATTTTTTTAATTTTGACGATAAGAAATGTTATAGTAACTAAGTATTTTGATTAGAAACTAAGTGTTTCAATATTTAACTAGAGTTACTAGTGATCTAATTTATATAAATATGCTAGTTATAATTTAGTTGTTAAATTAATAGTAAAACCATTGTTATTGCTTATTATTCATAAATATTAATTAACTTGTCTTTACAATTTAATTTAAAAGATAATTTAATACTAAATCACAAATTGTATATCATCCCAGCTTCATTTTTCTCTACAAAAGAAAGCATTCCTATTTAAAACGGGATGTCATTTGAGAGATAACAATAAAAGTTGTGTTCCATATTCCCTTGCCTTCACTACCACAAACGTGATTTCATTCAAGTCTATATCAATCATGTGCGGTGCCCATGAACTTTGTAAGAGACAAATGGTTGTGCAAAACAAGTTTCTTCGAATTTACATCTCATTCACTTGAAACTAAGTTTCTCCATATAAATAAAGTTATAAAGCTTCATTACATCCAATGAGGTAAGGTGCTTATCAAAAAGCACCATTTAATAAAGTTATAAAGCTTCATTACAACCAATGAGGTAGGGTGCTCACCAAAAAGCATCATTTAATAAAGTTATAAAGCTTCCTTACAACCAATGAGGTAGGGTGCTCACCAAAAAACACCATTTTAGCACAATATTTTCACTTTCATTTCTATTTTTTTATGAAGGCTTTAATTGATTAGCTCACAGTTTCTCAACAATTCAGACTTCAATTAGCTATATTTTGTCAGCAGTTGAGACTTCAATTAACTATATTTGATATTACATTATGTTTACTTCATTTCAAGTTTAATCCATATTTTAATAACAAAAAATATTTTATTGTCATCCATAAATGAATTATTACAATCTCCATATTAAAGAAAAATAAAGTAATTTAAGTTAAAAATATATATATATATATTTTCACACTTTCCATTACTAGGGAGATGTATAATTTATTTCATTTTTAAGATGAAGTTGATATATAAGATTTAAAAATAATAATAATAAAGAAAAGTTTAATACGGGTTATACATCAAATATTTCCACATGCATGTTGAGTAAAAATTTGTAACATCAAACATATATAAAGAGTGAGAGAATTCTTATTACATTAATGGATGTTTTCTAATTCAAGGAACTAGGGAGATTTGTAATCTTATCAATGCTTAATCTGGATTTGATATATATAAAATTTTAAAACATTAACAATAAAAATAATTAAATATATGTATACAGGAAAATCTAACTCTGGATCTACCAAGAGTTGAGAAGAATCAAATCTCTTGAGGTTCAAACCTTTCCTCAAGTTTTGCACTAAAAATAGGTTTGCATCTTGAGAGATTTGATCCCTCTCAATGTTTGGTAGATTCGGAGTTACATGGTTCTATGTTGATTTATTTGCATTCTCACCCATCCATTATAAGATAATAATAATTTATTTCATTATTGTTATGGCCATCATCTCACTCAATGCTCCTCTCTAGATCCAGCTTTTATGCTTGTTCTCCCTATGAACTTGTACACAACAACCTCTAATTTTCTCTTCCAGATCCATGTTATCGTGCTTCAAGCTCATCAGTTGGGCCTCCTCCTTGTGAATCCTAGATTACATGTGCTTCAACATGACACGCATCAACGCAAGCCACACCATGAACCTGATCTAGAGTCCATATGCTCTTGTGCTTCAAGCTCATCAGTTGGGCCTCCTCCTCATGCATCCTAGATTACATGCCCTTCAACATGACACACATCAAAACAGGACATACCATGAACCTGATGTAGAGTCCACATGCACTGCATTTCCATTGTTCATGAATATGTTCTCCTTTGGTTCTTCCATTGAATTCATTTTATTATTATTGCAATAGTAGTGTGCTAATGACCATCATCTCACTCAATGCTCCTCTCTAGATCCAGCTTTTATGCTTGTTCTCCCTATGAACTTGTACACAACAACCTCTAATTTTCTCTTCCAGATCCATGTTATCGTGCTTCAAGCTCATCAGTTGGGCCTCCTCCTTGTGAATCCTAGATTACATGCCCTTCAACATGACACGCATCAATGCAAGCCACACCATGAACCTGATCTAGAGTCCATATGCTCTTGTGCTTCAAGCTCATCAGTTGGGCCTCCTCCTCATGCATCCTAGATTACATGCCCTTCAACATGACACACATCAAAACAGGACACACCATGAACCAGATGTAGAGTCCACATGCACTGCATTTCCATTGTTCATGAATATGTTCTCCTTTGGTTCTTCCATTGAATTCATTTTATTATTATTGCAATAGTAGTGTGCTTCTCTCACACTCACCAAGCCTGATAAAATATAGGAAACAAAGGTGTCCCTCTGAAACCATCACTTGGATCTGATATATTAATTGGATTCAAGAAGTGTAAAATTTCTCACTGTAGATCAACAGATTATGCAATATACTAAAGCAAAATACTAGATCTACTTCTATAGGAAACTTGCAGAAGCTTAATCGATTATGAGCAAGATAAAATAGAACACATATAATTGAGAATGAGAAAGCAATCACACATGAACACAGAAGAATACTCTGGGGAAAGCCTCAGCTAAAAACCCCGATCTCTGTAATATCATACAAGTGGAAATATGTCCGGATTATACAAAGCTTTAGCTCACAAGCTATCCAGCACTCAGTACAATCCCTCAATGTTGCTCATAGACTGAATAGACACAACATATGCCTTCCCTCAATCCTCCAAGCCTCCTATTTCCTTGTGCATTTTCTCATGGGTCCTCCAGTTGCAACCCATGTGATTCTCACCTCACACACAACACTGACCTCTGAAATAACTACACAATCCTACCACATCTTCAGGTGTTGGAGATTTATAGCCTAAGGGGAGTTTATATGACCACTTTTCTTTCGGACCTATGACCTTTAGTTACTGTCAAATCACATTCAATCTTGGAATTAAGAAAATTATATATTTGTGTAAGGGCTAGGGCCTAGGACATTCACATGTTTGAGATCTAGAGCCTAAGGGAAGTTTATTTGACCACCTTTCTTTGGGATCTATAATATTTAGTTCCTTTGAAATCACGTTCAATTTTAGAATTAAGTAAATTATAAATAATTAAATAAGCATAAATCATATTGTCTATATTAAATTGGTCATCAAAATTTTTTTTTATCAAACAATTGACCTAATCCTCAAAAATGGAATTATATTTTATATATATTATATATTTATTATATAATATATAACTTGCTTGCCAATAATAAGAGTGGAAGGAGCATGAGGCAACTTTCTCTAGTGTTGTTTTTTTGCATCGAAGCGCACTAAGCCGGGTATGGAAGAGATGTTGTCATGTAACATTACATTTAAAAATAATACATTACCAAATTAAAAATAGTAAGAACAAAAAAATTGATCTTCCCCATAAATAAAATACTTTATGTGTAGTTTTCTTCAGGAGTTCTCACATCCATGATTGTTTGTATCGACGTTTATGATCTATCCTGATGATGAACCACGATGGATGGCTCGAAAGGTCGATACAAACAATCATGGATGCCAGAACTCCGGAACTAGAAGAAAACTACACACAAAGCACTACTAGAAGAAAACTACACACAAAGCACTAATCGCACAAGCCTCAAAACAATAAAATACTTTAATTTACATCTTAACTTTGCATCAACTTTATATAAGAGATAAAATAACTGAAAGTAAAAAAAATAATTTACTTTTTAGTATGAGGAAAATATGTACTTTTTCAACTACCTCATATGGAATTGAAAGATAATGTTATTGATATTATATGATGTTTAATTTGTTCTATGTTTATTATTGCTCATAAAAGCACTCTACGACCGAGTAGAGGAGATATGTTGTAAGGTAAGGCTACATTTAAAACTAATAAAGTAATGCTTACATTTAAAAATTAAAAATAGTAATAACAAAAAAAACTTATGTCCGCCATAACTAAAATTCTTTAACTTCCACAATTTTACATCAACTATATATAAAGAGATAAAGTAATTGAAAGTATAAAAATAATTTACTTTTTAGTATGAGAGAGATATGTAATTTCTTCACTACTTAATATGGAATTGACATAAAATAATATTATTTATGTTGCATGCATGGTATTACGCATTGAGTTTGTATTAATTTGTCCTTGACCAAAAATTTATGTCTTATTGGGAATTCAATTTTTGATATTTTTTATTATAATTTAAATTTATTTTTTTGTAAGGTGATTGGTTGAGGTCTTATTATAGGTTTTGCTTAGTAACTTCTATTTAATGTATTAATTCTATGTTGTTGGTTTTTAGTTTCTTTCCTTTCTATTTAAGTTTTATTTCTTTTTCTATTATTTCCATCATGATTTTAGTTTTTTATCCATATTTTCCAATTTAAGATGACAAATTTTAAAAATGAAGTAATTAAAAATATTTCCCAATATTTAAAAATAATCATTTATTACATTTTAATTGACTTTTATATTTTTTTCTGTCTTTTTGTGTGGTTTTTTTCTCTATTTTCAATTCCAAATTATTAATCATAGTTTTTTTTGTTAATTTCTAATTTGAATTTATTCCTTCACTTCACTTTTCTATAAAAGAAACAACTATAAGATAATTTTCATTTCAATGAATATAATTAAATTAGTAAAAAAATAATTATTTTTAGAATCTTGTCCTAATTTTATTAAGAAAGCTTTATTGATATAGTTACAAATTTTTAGTATCTTGTGATTATTTTTTTCCTAACTTTGTTAAATTTGTTTTATTTATGCATAGTTTTTATAATTTTTGCCTCTAAGGTATATCAAGAATCCAAGAAATTGATCTTATTACAAAAAATTGAATTCAAGAATTCAAAAAATTTGGTCTTCTTGAATTCAAAAATTTAAGAGTTTTATTTTTTTTTCTCCTTTCATATGTAGGTGATTATGTTTGTGTGTATCTATTTTCACAGGTTAAAGGATTTGAAACTCCAGCCGAGGTGGACACTTGGCTAGCAAATCCAATGCAATGCACTAGAGCTCTTCATTTCATTTTAAGGGATTCAAATTCTATGGTCTAAAGGTTGAGGTATGGGATCCAAACTAATTCTACCAATCAACAACAGTGAGAGTATTGCCAGGATCAAGTCGCTCCTAGAGGCCTTTATTGGGAGGTTAGTCTTCAATTTCTCATTTATTTCAATTGGTTTGTTAAAGTTGTTTGAAGATTGGTCTCAGTTACCATGTAAAAAGTTAATGTGTAAATTTTGTTAAAGCTATTTAATCTAATGTAACTTTATTCCTGGTTTTATTCAAAGTGATCGTGCCGTATTCAACCAATTTAATACTAAATCACAAATCATAGACTAACCTATAGTATTTGGAAAATATTTGAAAAGGGATGATCTATTTTATTATTTATTTTAATATTTATTTATTTTTAATATTTTTTTTAATTTCACGATAGAATGTTTAGGAACTAGTATTTTGATTAGAAACTAAGTGTTTCAAATATTTATCTAAGTACTAGTGATTTAATTTATATAAATTACTAGTTATAATTAGTTTGAAATCATAGTAAACTTTTTTTTTTTTAAACCTTTTTTTTTTTTTTTTTTTTTTTTTTTTTTTTTGAATCAGAGCTAAATCTATTAATAAAAAAGTGAAAAATATTAACAATGAGGACAACGCCTCAGAGGGCCAGTTTCCTGGCCCTTAGTAGTGAAACTAGAGAGCAGAAGAAGAGCATTGTGCCTGTGGAAGAAGAGGAGAAACCAGGCAATAGGCGTATGAAAGACATTACAAAAGAGCTTCGTGTTTGCAGGGGAAGCCAAGCAGAGGAAGCGAACCACCAAAATTTCCCAAACATACATAATAGCGTGTAGATTAGCAGAAGTAAAACGGGCTTTGAGGTCGGCCTCAGCCCTGCATGATGAGCGACCAGGTGCATATGAAAAGCTTGCCGAAGAGGAGGTAAACCGAAACCTGCGCAAAAAGACATGATCATGTAGACCAAAAACACTTACTTGCCTGAACTTTGCGGGTCTGGGTATCGGGCGGGTGCGGTTGCTGGAGCAGTTGGCTGAGACACTTCCTCTTCTTCACGAACTCCTTCCTCCGTTTGAGTGAGCAAGTGCATGATTCCGAAATTTCGCTGAACAGGACCGCAGGCAATGATTTCCGTTTCTTCGACAATTGGCGTGCCAGAAACCTCAACATTCCGCGGGGAGTCCTCTTGCATATGCGTGGCAGAGGGGTGAGGATTAATTTCGGCTTTCTGCGAGAGGCTTCCTTCAGGGGAAGGGGTGGACGAGCTGATGGGGTCAACAGGTTCCTCGGCTTCCTCTGAAACCATGATGGTCGTAGTGAAGGTGATGATGGGCTGGTGGAGGCGACTTCGGAAGGTAAACCGCGAATTCTGAAAGGAAGAGTTGGGGGCAGGCCTGGTGGGAGAGGGCGGAGGAGATGAAGGGGAGGCTGAGGAGATGGGGATGAACAGAGGCGATGTAGAAGGGCGAGCTCAGCCCCTGGAGGCCGAAGAACCGCCTCTGCGAGACACACCACGAGTTCGCATCTTGGCTTCCGTGGAAGTCTGGTTATACAAACTCGACAAGGAGCCAAGAAACGACTGAGAAGAATCGAGATCTGAAGGGTCGACCACGAGCTGAGCAGAGGAAGGAACAGACTGGCGGAGAGAATTTCGCAGAGAATGTCTGCATTTGGGCTCTGCGCGGTTCAATTTATCAGTGATGGACACCAAATTCGAGCCTGGAGGTGACATTAAGGCTTCTGCAGGGCAGTGAAGGGCTATTAACTGTGAATTGTCCTGTGCAGGGATCAGCGGCGAGGCACAATGAATGCCATCCTCCGGGAGCTGCGAGCAGTTAAGGCTATCGCTCTCCGTCCAGCTGCCGTTCCGGCAACCAAATGCCGGGCACGTCGATTTCTGAGGTGGCAGCACTTGGCAAGCACCCGGATCCGGGGGAACTCCTTGCCAGGGAGGTTTGTCTTTTTCAACCAGCTGAAGATATTGTTTGAGTTACTCTTCTGTGCCAATGGTGAGAGTGGCGCCTGAGAAGTTTACTCTATTGGAATCAACCCTGACATTTGCAAGAAAATCTGTAAGTTTATTTCCTTCACGCAAGGTGTGCTGGAAGGAGATGGCCTGATACTGAGTGAGCCAATGCTGGATGAGATCCAGTCTGTGAGCCATTCTCCAGCTTTTACTGACTTTGTGAACAGGAGTTCCCTAGGAGAGTTTTTTGCTCAAATTTATAATAATTTGAGAATCACCTTCAATTTTTAGAGGAAAGAGGTTGTGCTTTTGAGCCTGGAGTAGACCTTGCCAAAGTCCTTCTAGTTCAGACGAATTGTTTGTGTCCCATCCATTAGAGCCTAAGTATATGAGATGCGGAGTGCCAGTGTGATCTCGGAAGACTCCTCCAAATCCAGAAGGCCCTGGGTTGCCTTTCGATGCTCCATCGAAGTTAAGCTGGAAGAGATTGGGAGGGGGGGGAGTCCAGCATTTGTCTTTTTCTTGTTGGTTGGAATTAGTACTCTTGGACGCAATCTGGTGCGAAAGGGTGATTTGCCAATTGTCCCATATAGATTTTTCTGTAGGAGTCGAGGGGAGTTCCTCAGCTATCCAGCTATGGACGGAGAGCGAATCTTTAAGGAATTTGAGGAGGATATGCCAGAGTTGATCAATTGATTGATGTTGATCTTTGAAAATACGTCGGTTTCTTTCTTTCCAGATATTCCATAATAAGAACCCAGGAAGGAGTTGCCAAAGAGAGTTGAGGAGCTTGCTTTGATAGGGAGTTTGGGGCCAGTTGCAGAGAGTCGCTTTGAGGTCACCCTGGACTCTGTGATCCTTTTTGCATCTGAAGGTAGCTTTGTCCCATAGTTGCTTAGCCAGGCTACAGTGAAATAGGAGACGGATTGCAGTTTCTTCCTCTTGTCGGCAGTTGAGACAGATGGATGGTCCAGAGAAGCTCCTTTTACGAAGATTATCCCATGTGAGGATCCTGTTGCGGGATAGAAGCCATAGAAATGTAGAAACTTTGGGCCAAAGATGAGAATCCCAGATTTGATTCCATATTTTTTCCTTGGTGATTTTGTCCTGGATGATGATATTGTAAGCCTCTCTAGTAGAAAAGGTGCCTTTTTCTTCGTAGCCCCATCTCAGCAGATCCGGTCCGTCGTTTGTGTTTATTTGCCTTTTTTGAAGTTCAATATCTAGAGCTTGGATGAGGCCCTCGTTAGCTACTTCTCCTAAGACCTGGTCCGCCTTTTGCCATTGTCTGCTTTTTTGGTTAGCAGAGGGGTTCCAGTAGCTGTGAACAGTGACAGAGTTGTGAGGATGAGGATGGGTAGGCGGGAGATTTTGAATAAGGTCCCGGAGCTTTGGGAGTTGCTGCCAGGAGTCATCCCAAAATCTAGCAGTCTGTCCATCCTTTATTTCCCAGAAACAGTGCTGCTGGATTAAATGTCTGTTTTGTATAGCAGCGTTCCAAATAATAGAGCCAGCACTTAGCTCTGACATCCTGATTCTGTTTTCTAGTGGTTTGTTATTGGCATATTTAGCTATCCATAAAGAGGCCCACGGAGTGTTGGGGTAGGCTAGCCAACGCCACCACAGTTTGGCGCCCATAACTGTATTGCTTAGAGCTGGATCTCGAAGTCTGATGCCTCTTGACTTCTTGGGAAGGCAGACCTTATCCCATTTAACCAGAGCCCATTTGCGATTTTTGCCTGAACTGCCCCAGAGGAAGTTGCGCTGGAGATTCTTTATGGCTTTGATCACCCATTTTGGAGTTGCTAAGAGAGTAAACAAATAAAGCGGTAAGGATTGTAGGACGGCTTTAATGAGGATGATTCTGCTAGCCATATTCAGGGCTCTGTGGGTCCAAAGAGAAAGCTTGGCTTCGAATTTGTCCAGAAGGTCAGTCCATGAGGCGTGTTTTAGAGTAGAAGCAATCATGGGGGCACCCAAGTATTTAGAGGGAAGCTTGGCAATAGTAAAGCCTAAAATACGGGCAATCGAGTTTTGAGTGGCCGTAGGGGTGTTGAAGAAGAAGATTTGAGATTTAACTCGATTGATGAGAGCACCGGAGGCATCTGGGAAGGTAGACAGGAGATCTTTGAGGAGTCGAGCTTCTTGGACGGAGGGGTGGCCAAAGAGCATATTATCGTCTACAAATTGTTGATGTGTATATGCGGGGGAATTGTTAAAGGAGAGGCCTTTCAGATTGTGGGAGAGAGCAGCGGATTTGATGGAACGACCTAGTCCCTCAGCAACAATGACAAAGAGGAAGGGAGAGAGCGGGTCTCCCTGTCTGATGCCTCTGGATGGGCGGAAGGTATCAGAGGGAATGCCATTGATTAAGATAGAAAAGAAGGAAGAAAAGATAAGACTGATTAGCCATCTAGTCCAGGAGGGATCAAAACCAAAAGCGTTTAAAAATTTTTGAATGTAGATACAACTTACGCTATCAAAGGCCTTTGAGAGATCTATTTTAAGCAGCATACCTGGCTTTTTGGATTGCTTCAGCGAATGGAGAATTTCATGAGTGAGGATTATGCCATCAGTGATTTGACGACCTTCAACATATCCAGATTGCTCAGGGGAGATGAGGAGAGGGAGAAGAGGTTTCAAACGATTTGCAATGACTTTTGAAACTATTTTGTAAGTGATGTTGCAGAGAGCAATGGGGCGATACTTTTCCGGTTTGTTGGCTCCCTCTGATTTGGGGATGAGGGCCAGGAAGGTGGCATTCAACCCTGGGTACATCCATCGTAGAGCCCTAGATTCCTCGACCAGTTGCCAGACCTCAATTTGGATTAGATCCCAGAAGTGATGGAAGAAATCCGAGGTGAAACCATCAGGGCCTGGAGCTTTCCCGGCTTTTAAATTTCTGACTGCCGTGTCTACTTCATGAAGCTGGATCGGTTGGAGAAGAAGGTTGTTATGCTTTGGGGAGATAAGACGAGGGATATGGGGGAGAATTTTCTCAATAGCTGGGAGCCAGTTGATATTTGGTTCCTGATGAACTTCCTTAAAGTAGTTGAGAAAATTTTCTTCAATCCCTTCGTGCGATTCCACTCGCTCTCCTTGCTCATTTTGGATGTGGGAGATGAGATTGTGCATTCTGCGCTGAACAGTGGTGTTGTGGAAGAAATTAGTATTCCTTTCCCCCTCCTTCAACCATTTTATACGAGACTTCTGCTTCCAGAGAATTTCCTCTTGAAGGGCTCTGTTTTGTAGTTGATCTTCAATTTTCTGTTCCTGTTGAGTGAGTTCAATGGTGCGTCCTTCAGCCATGATTCTACTTTGAATTTGCTTCATGTTCTGGTTGAGCTCTGCTTGAGCTTCAAAGATGTTACCAAATGTGTTATGATTCCAATGTTTGATATCTTTTTTAAGGAGTTGAAGTTTCTTTTGGAATCGAGCCATTTTGGATGTGCCTGAAGGTTGGTATTTGAGCCAGGACTGTCTAACAAAATCCTTGAAATTAGGATGAGTTAGCCAAAAAGATTCAAAGCGAAAGGGACGCTTTGTGGTGTTACCTGGTCTCTGCCATTGAAGTTCAATAGGCCAGTGGTCTGATCCTGATATAGGCAGTATTGAAGAGATTATATCTCCTCCTAGATGAGGAGCATTGTCTGAAATGAGGAAGCGGTCGATCCTGGAGGCTATTTGATGAGCTCCCTCTCTTTTGTTGGTCCATGTAAATAGGCCATTGTTTGAAGGGAGATCGATTAGCCAGTTCGATCTCACAAAGTTTTTGAGAAGGTGGCCATCCCTGATACCAATGTCTCTCCCTCCTTGCTTTTCTTCAGTTCTTGTTATCATATTGAAGTCCCCTCCTGCTATCCATAGAGGGTATTGCCTATTTGAGTTGAGAGCTGAAAGGTGGTCCAAAACTTCTGCTTTTTGATGAGATTCTTATGGAAAATACACATTGGTAATGTGTCCATGAGTGTTGGTACCGAGCAAGTGAAAAGTGGCTTGTATGAAATGCTTGTTGGCATGAATATTGCTTAGCTGAATGGTTCTGGAATCCCAGAGGATTGCTAGGCCTCCTGAGGCATCCCTCACATCAACTGCAGAGATTTGTCCTCCTGGCCAAACTTTTATTGCAATTTTTTCCAAAAATTTCATGTTGCATTTAGTTTCTTGAACAATGAGAATATTGGGTCTCTCCTACATGAGCATGTTTTTGAGGAGTCTGCCTTTCCTGGGGCTATTGAGCCCTCTTATGTTCCATGAGATGAGCTTCATTGAGATGGGGGGGGTGGATGTTGTAGAACTTGGTCAGCTTCGGATATCGACCTGACTCTACCAACACTTCTCCAATCTTGATGGTTTTTTCCAGGGTTGTTTTCCGGCCTCGCTTTTTGCTATCTTTTATGATGAATTTACCATCCCACTTGCTTCCTATCTGCACCCCAAGGGAGTGTTTCTTGTGCGCTTTTTGCAAGACCTCTTCCAGCTTATCTAGTTGTCTATCTGGAATCTTGTCGAAGTTCCCTGTTTTGCAAGCTAGCTCCAGGGTGAGAAGATCTAGATCCCCTATATCCACGGTTTCAGAATCGTCGTCCATGAGCTCTGATTCTGGAGGGGCGATATCTGCTTTATTTGAATTCTTTTGACTTGATTCAGGGATTTCTGTTTCCATTGCTTGAAGGCCATCTGCATGAGGGTCTGAAAGGGGGATATGGCTTTTGTCAAACATAGGATCTTGATTCTGAGGGTTAGGACCTTCCGGGAGCTCCCTAACAAGGGTTTTTATCTTTTGCATATCCGGATTCAGATCGTGTTCTTCCAGATTGGCTAGGGCGCCAAAGCTGTTGGTGCTGGGCTCTTTGGGTTTGCTGGTGGAGTCCGTTTTGGCAGTGGTTGAGGGTTTTTTGTTCCCTCGCCGGCGATTGACTACCTTGGTGAATCCATCTGCTTCTTTCTTGTCTGTCTGGGCACTATCAGCTGTGGTTTTGTTGAGCGGGCAATCCCTAAACAAATGCCCTAGTTTGTGGCATTTCCGGCATCTAAATGGAACGTGTTCATAATCAATCATTTGAATCCATTCAGAGTCTTCGTGACGAAATCTTACCTTATCTGGCAGAGGCTGTTTGAGATCCATGTATACACAGATGTGCGCGTAGGATGTGAATCTGCAGTATTTTGTGTCTTCCGCCGCCTTGATGAACTCCCCTAGCTTGTTCCCAATTTCCTTCAGAGATGATTCTTCCCAGTACTCCCATGGAAGCGAGTAGAGCCTAATCCAGACAGGCGCACAGCTGAGATCTTCTTTGTCTGGGTTAAATCTTTCCACCCAGCCTCTCAGATACAGGCCTGCTGCATTAAAGAAGTAAGGTCCACCATCGATGACCTTATTGCGATCTTCCAGGCAGTTAAAGACAACTGTGAAGAAGCCTTTTGGACCAATATGCAGGGAGATTTGGCCTTTGGGTGCCCATTTAGTATTGATCCAGGTACTAAGCGCCCTTTCAGTAGGCCAAATTCCAATGAACTTACCAATGAGAGCATGATCTCTCATATACTGGATTCGGGCATTTATTCTGTGGCTGGGAAATTCCACAGTGGGCATGATAGCTACTACCGATTTGCAGGTGGCTGATCTGACTGTGGATCCTTCTTCAGGATTCGCGCGGTCGTCCTTAGAGTGCGTCCTTTCCTCTTATCTATCATTTAGATTTGGTTCTGAGTCCTTTGCAATACCTTTCTGCCGGGAGTCGGCGGAATTTGGGGGAGGGTCGGAGTCCCCCCCCGTCACGGGAACCATTGAGAGGGTTGACAGGGCCACAGGAATGACCAATACTGACCGATACTGGCAGAGGGCAGGTTTTGCAGACCTGCCGTGACAGACCAAGCCATGCCCTGAGGGAGGGCAGCCGAAACCCTAAACGGTGTTCTCCATTGTTAACCAGATGCGTTTTCATCCAGCTGAAAAGCCATCGATCCTTTCAATAGTAAAACCATTTTTATTGCTTATTATTCATAAATATTAATTAACTTGTCTTTACAGTTTAATTTAAAAGATAATTTAATACTAAATCACAAATTGTATATCTTCCGAGCTTCATTTTTCTCTACAAAAGAAAGCATTCATATTTAAAACAGGATGTCATTTGAGAGATAACAATAAAAGTTGTGTTCCATATTCCCTTGCCTTCACTACCACAAACACGATTTCATTCAAGTCTATATCAATCATGTGCAATGCCCATGAACTTTGTAAGAGATAAATGGTTGTGCAAAACAAGTTTCTTGGAATTGACATCTCATTCACTTGAAACTAAGTTTCTCCATATAAATAAAGTTATAAAGCTTCATTACATCCAATGAGGTAAGGTGCTTATCAAAAAGCACAATTTAATAAAGTTATAAAGCTTCATTACAACCAATGAGGTAGGGTGCTCACCAAAAAGCATCATTTAATAAAGTTATAAAGCTTTCTTACAATCAATGAGGTAGGGTGCTCACCAAAAAACACCATTTTAGCCCAATATTTTCACTTTCATTTCTAATTTTTTATGAAGGCTTTAATTGATTAGCTCAGAGTTTCTCAACAATTCAGAGTTCAATTAGCTATATTTTGTCAGCAGTTGAGACTCCAATTAACTATATTTGATATTACATTATGTTTACTTCATTTCAAGGTTAATCCATATTTTAATAACAAAAAATATTTTATTATCATCCATAAATGAATTATTACAATCTCCATATTAAAGAAAAATAAAGTAATTTAAGTTTAAAAAATCTTATATTTTCACTTCCCATTACTAGGGAGATGTATAATTTATTTCATTTTTAAGATGAAGTTGATATGTAAGATTTAAAAATAATAATAATAAAGAAAAGTTTAATACGGGTTATACATCAAATATTTCAACATGCATGTTGAGTAAAAATTTGTAACATCAAACATATATAAAGAGTGAGAGAATTCTTATTACATTAATGGATGCTTTCTAATTCAAGGCACGAGGGAGATTTGTAATCTTATCAATGCTTAATCTGGATTTGATATATAACATTTTTTAAAACATTAACAATAAAAATAATTAAATATATGTATACAGGAAAATCTAACTCTGGATCTACCAAGAGTTGAGAAGAATCAAATCTCTTGAGGTGCAAACCTTTCCTCAAGTTTTGCACTAAAAAATAAGTTTGCATCTTGAGAGATTTGATCCCTCTCAATGCTTGGTAGATTCGGAGTTACATGGTTCTATGTTGATTTATTTGCATTCTCACCCATCCATTATAAGATAATAATAATTTTTTTCAATGCTCCTCTCTAGATCTAGCTTTTATGCTTGTTCTCCCTATGAACTTGTACACAACAACCTCTAATTTTCTCTTCCAGATCCATGTTCTCGTGCTTCAAGATCATCAGTTGGGCCTCCTCCTTGTGAATCCTAGATTACATGCCCTTCAACATGACACACATCAACGCAAGCCACACCATGAACCTGATCGAGAGTCCATATGCTCTCGTGCTTCAAGCTCATCAGTTGGGCCTCCTCCTCATGCATCCTAGATTACATGCCCTTCAACATGACAAACATCAAAACAGGCCACACCATGAACCTGATGTAGAGTCCACATGCTCTGCATTTCCATTGTTCATGAATATGTTCTCCTTTGGTTCTTCCATTGAATTCATTTTATTCTTATTGCAATAGTAGTGTGCTTCTCTCACACTCACCAAGCCTGATAAAATATAGGAAATAAAGGTGTCCCTATGAAACCATCACTTGGATCTGATATATCAATTAGATTCAAGAAGTGTAAAGTTTCTCACTCTAGATCAACAGATTATGCAATATACTAAAGAAAAATACTAGATCTACTTCTACAGCAAACTTGCGGAAGCTTAATCGATTATGAGCAAGATAAAATAGAACACATATAACTGAGAATGAGAAAGCAATCACACATGAACACAGAAGAATACTCTAGGGAAAGCCTCAGGTAAAAACCCTGATCTCTGTAATATCATACAAGTGGAAATATGTATGGATTATACAAAGCTTTAGCTCACAAGCTATCCAGCTCTCAGTACAATTCCTCAATGTTGCTCATAGACTGAATAGACACAACATATGCCTTCCCTCAATCCTCCAAGCCTCCTATTTCCTTGCGCATTTTCTCCTGGGTCCTCCAGTTGCAACCTATGTGATTCTTACCTCACACACAACATTGACCTCTGAAATAAGTGCACAATCCTGAAGGAGATAATTCCTTTTGCACGGATGAGTTTCCTTTATAGGAAAAATCCTCCAACTGATAATACATTGTCCCTTCCTTTAATCTCAACTAGGTCTTTCTTTGAACTGACATGCATGAGTTATTTATGAGAGAATATTCAGTTATCTGGAGAACACTAGTTGCATGCATGCATGCATTAACTAACTGAACTCACAATTAGTTCCTCCAATTGTTTGGAACTAATTTAACTGGACTTAACTCAGTTAACTAAGCTAACTAATTACAAGTCAAATACAACTCATCCTTATCTCCTTAATTAAGGGATAACTTCCTCAATCAAAGAGATAACTATTGCATGTCTTCACATAGACTTCATGTTTGATTTTCTCCAACTAATTAACTCAAGATGAATTAATTAATTATTTTTCAAACAGCTAGTGAGACTAAATTCGAATTTTAATTCTCAATTTTAATTCAAGGGCTAATTAAAATTGGAATCTATCCCGAAATGTTATTTATAGCAATGCTATTTTTAGCATTTCTATTTTTTGTTATTTCCAACAGAGTTGGAGTATATCCTAAAATGCTATTTATAGAAATGCTACTTTTAGCATTTCTATTTTTAGCATTTCTTGTTGTCATTTTCAACAAGAAATTGAGCCATAAAGAAACGTTGGGCTATGATACCATGTTAAAATTACCATAGAGAAACAGAGAGAAGCATTAAAACAACTAGCAACAAATCACAAAACATAAACATAATGTTTTATCTTGGAAAAATCCAATCAAGAGAAAAACCAACTAACAAAATCATGTTAGTGTCCTTGGCTAAAACTTGGCTAAGCAGACTAAGTGAACCTTCACCACTCACCTCCCCTGGCCCATTACAATAAAGTTTTCCCAAGTCTTTTAAATGCTTCATTACGAGGAATAGACCAAGTGAGCCTTCACCACTTACCTCTCCTGGTGGTGCCATGTGGCCCTGGTGTTGACTTGGCATCATCCTTAGGATGACACATGAACCAGAGTGCCATATCATCTACCATGTGTTTGTTGTATAGTAACAATAGAGTGGTGCCAAGTATGAAATCTTCAAGGGTCCATATCTTGGTTATTCAACTTCAAATTTTGATAAAATTTATATCACTTGAAAGCTTTCAATGAGCATAAGACAATGGTGGCCTCTAAAATAAGATGACCATAAGGAAATGGTGGACTATGAAATATGACGACCATAAAGCGGTAATAGCCTTTGAAATAAGTTCGAGTTGTGTACAAAAACGAAAATTTTGTGAACCCACCTCCTTAAAGCAACCCTTGAGGTTTGGTGTGGTATGGGTATTATGGTGAATCTAATAATGGTATTGGTGAAAGAAAAGTTTGGTACATCAAACCCTCAATAAAATATAAAAAATATCATATATATTATAAAATTTAAACCCTTTCCAACTCATCCATCTACTTAACCAACTTTAACTTCTTATCAATTTAAAAACCAAACTTATGGTTGAAATAATTCAAATAAGGTTATTTAAATAAAAGGTACTTGATAAAATAACATTCACACCCTCTAAAATTTAAATAGATAGCATTGGCACCCTTAAAATGTTCAAAATAAAACATATTATATCCAACACTATTTTTTAACTTTCTTTCCTCTTTATTTTAAAGAAAAAGAACTCATACGACTTCTCCTTTTTAAAAGACTAAAATGTAATACGTATTATATTTTTTATATTTTCTTTTCCTTTTTCCTTAAAGGAACCAAGGAAGGAGATATCTGTTAAGGAATGATGATTGGAGGTGAACCCAAGGGAGGAAGGATATCGATAGAAAGGATTAATAGATAGGCTAGGGTAAGTTAGGTCCCAAGAAAGGATCAGGTGAACATGTGTCCAAGGGATAGGGCCTACCATAGGCCATAGGGTAAGTTAGGTCCCAAGAAAGGATCAGGTGAACATGTGTCCAAGGGATAGGGCCTACCATAGGTCATAGGTGAACATGTGTTGGAGATCTAGAGCCTAAGGGGAACACTGGCCACCTTTCTTTGAGACCTATGACCTTCAGTTTCTTCCAAATCACATTCAATTTTGGAGTTAAACAAATTATAAATAATTAAATAAACATAAATCATATCGTCTATATTAAATTGGTCAATCAAAAATCTTAATTAATTACAATTAATTGAACTTAACCTTCAAACATTTGGAATATATTGGAGCGTGAGCCAACTTTCTCTCATATTGGGTTTTTTATTTACATTTTCACCCATTAACTAGAGCCAATAAATGATCAAACCCTATCTGTGAACATGGATGAGAATTAAAAAAAATATCATTTGATAGATAGGATGAGAATTAAAAAAATATCATTTGGTAGATGGGATGGTTGATTCAATAGTTGACAAAAAGTACCATTATGTGGGGTGGGGTAGCGAAAAAAATAGCATTAGGTAGATGGGATGGTTGATTCAATAGTTAACCAAAAAAATACCATTATGTGGGGTGGGTAGCGAATAGATATTTAATAACTTAAATTTAGGCATAGTGATTTAATTGGTTGAATTTAGGTTTTTATGATCAATTTTAATTATTTATTAAAGTTGATTTGGGTATTGGTAATTATTATTCATGTTGTAGGTAGAAGATATTATATTGAGTTTATAGTCAAACTCATATTGGGGTTGACTTAAAAAATTTATCAAGTTTTCATAGTTTAACTTTGTATATTGAAGTTTATTATTTTTTGACATTATTTTAATTTATTTTTCATTTGATTGGCTATGAAAATGAACATGTTATTGCTCAATGCATGAATTAATGAGTAAAAAGTACAAATGTCTCATAGTTTTTTTCATCCAATCACATAGTTCCACATAATATGTCCTTTTTTTTGTGAATCCTAGCTTGGTCATGATTTATACTCGATATTCATGCTAGCCATAATTTGACTTGATACTATTGAAAAGAAATAATAAACCAGTCACATGGGTTTATGTTGAAACATAGAATCTTCATGCCAGCTTGCTCATATAGAAATTAAAAAAGCCAAGAAACAGATTAGTCAACCCACATACTAAATATTTCGATTATCCAATATTCAAATTGGACGCAAATCTCTCCATGACATAACAAACACAGAGAAGAGAAAAGAAAAGAAAAAACAAACAAACAACCAAACGAAGATCAATGCACGGTTTTGCAATTTACTCTTATTTTAAATTTTGACAACAACAAAACAATCCAAGCACAGGATTATGGAATGCAAAGATAACATCAATTCCATATATATGGCATTGTATTTTAAATTTGAAATTTTTCAATAAAGGATGGAATGTGGTGCTACACAATCTTAGATATCATTAAGAAATATTTTGTCTCCTCAAGTTTCTGTATTAAAAATACCCAGGCTTCTCTTACATACGGTAACCTTCAAATTTAATGGTTATTAAGTTTTGATTTTAATGATAATTATATAAAATTATTTCACTTTTTTTTAATCGTAAAATCTCTATTAATTTTTCAAAATATTACATTGCAGTAGTTTCATAATTAGTTTTCGAAAAAAATATTTTGATCATGTTTGGAAATTTAAATTTCCTTATTGTTTGTTATTTAATTATTTTTTTTAAATTATGCATCACTTAATTTTGAATTTTGATGAGTGAATTTAAATTTAACATTAAATTTATAATATTTTTATTGTTATAATTTTTGACATTTCTAATTTTTTATTAAAATTCAAATACATTTAGAAAACGAATTTATTATAAATGTTGTATTTTTTTTTAAACCATTTAAATCTTAATTTTTATTTGTCTTTTTATTCATCCATAATGTTACACTTTTCCTTTAATAGACTAAGTAACCAAAAATGTAAGAAAACATTTAATTATTAATATAATATAATATATATAATATATATATTATATATATTATATAAACTTTTAAAAATATTTTGAATTGCTTTAAATATATATACTTTCCTTTAAAAAAAATCTTATATTTAATTGTTAAAATAAGTAATGAAAATAGTTATTTGTAAATTTTAGTTAATAGAGTTATTATTATTATTTAGGCAAAATCTTATTATTTGAAATAATTTACTAATGATTTACATGGTTTCCTTTCATTTGAGGAAGATGAATTCTTCAGCAATTTAAAAGTAATTTTAGGTCTTACTTCAAAATCAAAGGCCTAATAATATTTTCAACAAAACTAATCTCCCTTTTGATTATGGCTCATATTACTTTTAATGAAATTATGTATTTTCTAGACCCAACAAGCTCTCTTACTTGGGAGAATAGAATCCAAGTGAAGTGAGAATTAAACTCATTAGCTACCACCCAAATTATTATCTCTAAACCAATTTCAAATATAACCTATATGTCTTACATTTTTGTCTTGATTAACTTTTAATTTAAACATTCCAAATATATTATCATATCTGATCATCGTAATTTTAGATAAATATACATTTTCAACTTTTTAGTTCACACTTATTCTAAAGTTAATGAATGTTAGGATTGATTTCATGGACAATGGGCTTGTATATAGTACAAATTAATAATAAAAAGTAACATATTTAACAATAACATATATTTTAATTTAGCTATATTTAAACTAAACTACTTTAATTTAGTTATATTTAAACTAAACAGTAGGGACTAGCTACTATGTAGCAATTATTGGTGATTGAAATAGTTTCTTATTACATGGTCGTTGAGGTTAGATTTAGGTTTTTCTTCACAATTTGTCCAATAAAATTGTAAACAAAATTAAAAAAAGACATAAAAAACAAAAAAACTCACACATAAATCCAACTACTAATTTAATAAATTAAACACTCTCCCCAGGCTATGTTAGTGACAAAGGAAATAAAAAAACTTCAATTCCAATCAATCAAATGTAGCCTCTCAACATTATGAATCATTATTATGACTAGTGATGGGATGATATTTCATGGGGATATTTAAAAAAAAAATAAAAAATAAAAATCATAATTTTTTCTATATATGATGTTTTAATATTTTTTATTTTATATTAAATATGGTATATTAAACTTAAATTTTTAAAAATAAAATAAATTCACAATTTTCATAATTAATACAATATAATTAATATTGTTTATTCTAAAATAATAATATTTAGTTAATAGTTTTATAGGTAAATTTTGTTATAAAATTAAAATAATAAATTGTAATAAAATATGAATAAATATTTTATCGAATAATTATTGTGTTGAGAGGGCATTTTCCTAACCTAGTATGAAAGAGAATTGTAACGTTTCGTTATGTAAACATTTTGACCTGATCCAAATTACATAAAAATAAAAATAAAATAAAATTATTAATGTAATAGTAATGGTTGTCTTTTACACACATATATAACTAGCTTAGGTTCATCTTAACTCTAGATCTATCATGTGTTTGAGAGGCATAAAATCTCTCAAGGTGTGAACCTCCTTTTTTAGTGCAAAACTTGAGGAAAGATTTACACATAGATATATTTAATCCCTCTCTAGGCTTGATAGATCCAGAATTAAGATGGATCTAGGTTGGTTTACTTATAATTGAAACAAAAAGAGATTTAAATCATATAAAAAACAAGTTTATGTAAATAATTACCAATAGTACATTAAGTCTGGACAACATTGTAATAATTGGATCTATTCATATTGTTCAATGTATATTAGCTATTAATGTAGCTAGAAAGAAGTTGCACACACACATTATTGTATATAATGTTGTCAAGAAATCTTCACAAAATTATTAATTTTTAGGAAAAAACAATTAACAAAACATTTTCAATTAATCATTATTTTTTTCGTTTACTTACCAATTCAATGACAACATTGTAATAATTGGATCTATTCATATTGTTCCATGTATATTAGCTATTAATATTATGCAGCTAGAAAGAAGTTACACACACATTCTTGTATATAATGTTGTCAACTAATCTTCACAAAATTATTAATTTTTACGAAAAACAATTAAAAAAACATTTTACATTAATCATTATTTTTTTCGCTTTACTAACTAATTCAATAACCACCATATTGTTATAATATTTTATTAATATAATACTAAGTTAATATTATTGTGCCAAGGAGTGCTCTCCATATGGTAGAGTTATTGTGATTTAATGTCAAGTTTAACATCTTGACTCAATCAAATTACGTAAAAATAATTAAATTGGCCTAGATCCATCTTAACTTCAAATATACCAAGAGTGGAGAGGGATCAAATCACTTAAGATGCAAACCTCTTTTAGAGTGAAAAGATATTTGATCCCTTTCAACCCTTGGTAGATCTGGAGTTAAGATGGATCTAGGCTGGTATATTTTATGCGCCAAGAGGCGCTCTCCAGTATGAGAGATAT
>APFE030934269.1:0-16370 GCA_000404065.3 Pinus taeda | reverse complement strand
ATTTAGATCTCCCACTCGATGACTTATTTTTGTTTATGTTCTGGGACCGTCCTCGTACAGACAAGGCATCACCATTCTGGTTGTCCATATTTTTCCATCTCATCTCCTCCGTGAGCAAGGCTGAGACTATTTCATGAAACTGCAAAGCAGTTGCATTGCTACCTATTGCAATAACCAGACTATCCCAGGAGTCTGGTAGAGAACACAACAAACTGATGCACTTATCTTCATCTGAAATTTTAATATCAACAGATAATAATTGACTTACCACAGTATTAAACGCATTCAGATGCTCTGTCATAGAGTCTCCATCTTTCATCCTCAGGTTATACAGCGTTTTTCGCAGGAACAATTTATTCACCAGAGACTTAGATTGGTACAAAGTCCCTAAATTGTCCCATAAAGCCTTCGCCGTAACTTCCCCTGATACATTCAACAATACTGAATCTGAGACACACAATCGTATTGTGCTCTTTGCCTTCCGATCCAACTTCTTCCATTCTTCATCGATCACTCCCGTCGGTTTAGTACCCAGATCTACCATGATCCACTGATCTTTATCCACCAACAGATCCTCCATCTTGAGTTTCCACAACTCAAAACTCTGACCATTGAACTTCTCAATCTCTATCTTTCCGCTGCTCGCTATCTTCTTTCACCACCAGAATCGATCTCGCAGATCTCCCACTGAACAGGGTCTACCACAGGCCCGAGCGAAACCCCTCAGCAACAAAGGCGTCCCCTTGAAGCCAAACCTAGCTCTGATACCAAATGTAGGTTTTAACCCCGTACAGAAATTACCTGCATACGAATTCTAAATCACAGGGAAAATAAAAATACAAGAGTGTAACACATAAAACACATATACATAGAGATTTCCCACTAGATCCCAAAACCGGGACTACCAGCTTGATTTTTCATTATGTTCCTTTCAATGTTACAATACATATTTATACATGCCGAAGCATCAAATACCATGGACCGAAAAACCATCACATCCAATACCATGGACCAAAAAATCATCGATCCAATACCATGGACCGAAAACCATCGCATCCAAAAAACATGTGCGAAAATCACGCACAAAACCATAGGTGGGTCCGCCCAACCTAACATAGGGTCCAAAACCAAAATTTTCTGGGGCGCTGCCTCGGACCCCATAAAATGGGGTTACGGGTATCCCTCAAACCCCCTGTTAACTATGTGGAAATAATATAACACAACCCAACACTAGCTTGGTGGGATAGCCATATGAATACCCTAAGGTTGGAGGGAGAGCCTATAATGACTAAGTGGGAGGACTTCAAAACCATCATTAAGTCACATTTTTACCCTATTGGGTATGTAGAGAACTAGTGGATATGGTGGCACTACTTGAGGTAAAATATAGGGAAAAGCCTGCAGGAGTACACCACAAAGTTTAGAAAGATGGCCATAATGTTGGGTATCTCCCTAAAGAACCCATATGTACTCCTCAAGTATATTTGGGGGTCTACATCGCCATTTGCAGGAGAAAGTGATGTTTTTCAAGCCTCAATCAATGGACATGGCTTATGTATATTCATTGGACCTAAATAAAATAGGCCTAAAGAGAGCATAATCAAGTGGATAAAAGAATAAGGAGAAATAATATGCTTTTAAGGAGTGGAAGAAGAAGAAAAAATGGGGAAAATATAGAAACATGACATTCACAACACACTAGTGCAAGGATCCTAGCAACCATGGAAACTACTGCAACATTGAAAACCATACAAAGTAGAAGTGTTGGAATTTCAATCTAGAGCTAAACCCAAAGAATAAAAAGAAATATAATAAGAATAATAATCTTATGGCCACTAATTTGAGCAACCATGATGAAAGTAGCTTGGACGTGGATGAGAAAATCATATCTACATTAGTGTAGAAGGAGGTGAATATGAGTAGCTTTCAACAACATGAAGAGAAAGAATAACCAAAATATTCCATATAAAGATATAGGTAAAGAATACAGAGATTGATGTTATGTTTGACTTAAGTTCACAGGTGAATCTCATTATGAAATAATCGGTGAGGAAGTTGGGGCTAGAAGTTCTTGATCATCCAAAATCGTATCCACTAGGATTGGTAAATAAGGATTCAGAGTTAAAGGTACCAAAATAGTGTGAAATTAGATTTTGTATGAATGTTCATTTTATTGATAAAGTAAAACTAGATTGGTCCCCTTCTTGTATGTGGAGTTGTGTTTAGGAGTCCCAACATGTACACATGAGAAAAAATATTCATGCAGAGAGCCAACCAATATCAACTCGTCAAGGATACAAAATCATTCACCATCAATGTGCACAAAGGAAAGTTGAAAATTTCATTGGTAAGCGTCAACCAAGTCAAGAAATTGATAATTTTGAACAAGAAGTATGTTTTGTTGTTTTTAGGTGAAAATAAATTTATAGATGAGTCAGTAAGAGGCAAGGAATCCCTAGAGGGGTATACTAAGAAATACAAATAGTAGTTTGAGGAGTTGCTACAACCATATAGGGATTTGTTTCAAGAGCCTAAAGGGTTACCACCTGAGAGGGAAGTGGAGCACGAGACCCGACTATTGTCAGACTACCCATTGCCAAACATTGGGTTGTATAGGAAGTTTTTTATAGAAGTGAGTGAGGTGAAGAAATAATTGCAAAAACTATTGGAACATGGTTTCATTCAACCGAGTACATCACCATGTGGGTCACCCATCATCATTGTGCTAAGGAAGGACAAGACTTGGAAGATGTGTATAAATTATAGGGTGTCAATCAAAATTAGTTCAAGAACAGGTACCCCCTACCCAGGATAGATGATCTATTGGATCAGCTGCAACAAGAAAAGTACTTCACCAAGTTGGATTTAGAGTATGGGTATCACTAGCTTCAAGTCAAAGAATAAGGTATGAGGATGACCGCCTTAAAAACTAGAAAAGGTTTGTGTGAGTGGTTAGTCATGCCATTTGACCTATGTAATGCACCAACTATATTTATGACCATATTCCCTAAAGGAAAATTCTAGGCTTCTAGGGCCAAGAATGACACATTGAATCACCACAAATAACCTCTCAAAGGAACCCTTTATAACTAACTAGGTATATAGATACCATTACTATTTTTTAGTAGAAGGCATTCTTGTGCTTTTTGTAACAAGGGTCAACATAAAACACAAATATAGTGGTCGCATCTAGAGAATAGATAAAAACATATTATAAATTCTATGTTCAATGGGCTCTCCTTATAACAAATGATATTTGACTAAATAAAATACTAGTAAAAACAAATAAATTAAAACAACAATACATGAAAGAATAAATGAACTATTACCAAAGGTAATTCTTTAAGTTACACTAGTGGAGAGATCTCCAAAAGAACTAGTTCTCTTTTTAACCTCCTTGTTGGGAGGAAACTTTGTGAATCTTGTACATATGGATAAATGGTTTTATCTCTCCTATGGCTAAATGTAGCAATGGTGGTGTGACAGCTTAAGGTGAATAAGTTCTAATGGAGTAAGGTCAAAGGTTTGGAAATGAAATGGCGAAGTGGAAAGATTGAGAAACCTATTATATTTATAGAAAAATAGTGCTTAAAGTTGGTATGCTTTAAATAATTTAAAAATTATTAGTGGAAAAAATGACTATCTAAGACCTTTTTGATTTTTTTTATTATTATTTTTTCTTTTTATTAATTCAATATGATAGGAAAAGGTCAAAAAGGCGGGGCCTTATCATCTTTATTTTGGGTAAATAACTCAAGAAAAATGATTTCCAATTTAATTTAATGAAAATAATTCGTGGGTAATTAATTTTTTGAATTATTTCCATGTGAATGAGTCAAATGGGTGAAATAACTTAAATTTAATGGACTTTTGGGTTATTTTCACATAATTAAGTAAATTTTATGAAAATAGCTTAGAAAAAATGGTTCCCTATGCTATTTTCATTGGTTTCAAAATGGGTTTTAGTATGAGAAACCCATATTACGAAGGTATATTTCGATGATAATTTTTTGAGTGATAATAAGGTATGCCTCTAAGGACCTTAGGAGGCATGGTTATGGTATGAAATATGAACTTTAATACCTAAAGAAATCTCTTAGATATTAAGGGCCAAGAAGGATGCACCAAATAATGACGCATGCCTCTTAAGTATATCATTGGACTATGATTGGGAAATTTTGGAGTTTTGAGTAATAGGTATGTATTCTAATTCCTTATAAACAATCTATGAAATACTTTTGTGTCTTATTTCCTAAAGAAATATTCGAGGCATATAAAGCCACCAACAATGCATCAAAGTACGACACTTAATCTATGGATTGTATCATTGGTCTTTGAGAAAGGACATTAGTGCTCTCACAAGGTTCTATGAATTAGGTATGGTTCTCAAGGCCCTTATATATTTGAGCGAGTAACCTAAGCCTTAGTCAAAGTACACACATTTTATGCATCTATTGCCAAACACAATGACTCAAACCATTTCACCTAACCTCTCAAGGTTTTAAGTGGGTTCTAGAGCCTAAGGATCGTGAATTGCATATTAAACCAATATAGATGACCTCTTAAGGGGGTGTTTGGCCTTCAAGTGGGTATATGGAAATCACTGGGATCTTTTGAGTATTAGGTATGGGTTTTGGGTCCTTAGAAATTATTGAAAGATAAAACCTAGGAATTATGTCCTAAAGGAATCGTTTATTCACCTAGATCCAACAACATGTTGAACCACCACAAAGAATCTTCCATGGTATGATTGGTCTCTATACGGGGATAGTTAGCATTATAAGGCTTTGAACAGTAAGTATGAAGCTCTGGAACTTGGAAATGCTTAGGGAAACAAACTTAAGACTTAGGCCCTAAAGAAATATTTTATGCTTCTAGGGAAAATAATGACACCTTGAAAAAACACATATGACCTATCAAGCGTATGCTTTGCCTCTAACTAGGTATATAGGTACCATTACCATTTTTTAGCACTAGATATGTGTCTTAGGTCCCCATACATGGTAAAGGGAGGGAACATGAATCTTAGGCCCTAAATAAATATTTGATCCATCCAAGGCCAGGTAGGGTGCCACACATGCCCTCTTTAGGGTATTTTGGCCTATGATTGGCAATGTGAGTGACACTAGGTATTTTTGGTTAGTCAGTAATGTGTTTTGGGGCCCTATAAATGATATAGTGAAGAAGGTGATGCCTTATGTACTAAATAAATATTTGATGCATCCCGAGCCATGAAAAATGTCTTGAAGCACCACACATGACCTATGAAGAGTATCTTGGCCTCTAAGACTGTACGTTAGTGTCCTCAAAACACTTTAAGCATTGTCCCTAGATCTCAATTCCTTAATATGGTTGAGGGTGGAAACCTAATCCTTAGTCAAAGTACAATTATTATAGGCGATCAAGACCAAATGCAACACCTCAAACCACCATATCCAATCTCTCGATTTTTAGGTAGCTTCTAGGGATCAAATATCATTAATGACACCTCAAACCACCATCGATGACCTCTTAATGAGATATTTAGACTCCAAGTGGGCATATGGGAATCATTTGTTAGATTATGTTGTAATTGATGTCATGCGTTGATGTCAAAGGTTTTCTCAACATTGGGAGAAAGTCGGATAAGTATTTACAATGGTGTTTTCATTAGATGATGTCAAAATAAGTTGTCATTGACCAGTGAAGATCATTGGTGTCATAGGAAGATTGACAAGAATATCAAACGAATTGATAAAGGTGAAAAGAATTTGGAGCCAATTTTAGTTTATATGACAATCTTATTGGTTCCTAAAAATTACCTAGATGGAGAAAGCTTTGGAAGAGCTCTGCAATGGTGTATATGTAAGTTTACAAATGTGATGAGCCCCAAAATTTGTAACTTGTTGGGCTCATTTGGCCTAATTATCCTTGTTCATTCCTTGTTCAAATCCATCATTTTCTATAGTTTATGCATTATTTTTAGTATGTTTATGTATTTGGTACGAATAAGGGAAGTCACTTTTCCTAGGTGGTTAACACATGTCTATTTCAGGTTTTTGACATATATTGGAGCAAAGTCAAAGCAATCATGAGCTATAAGGCAGCCAAGCATGAGGTGAGGACTTGAAGGGGGGTTGCCTATGGCATTAAATGACCCTTCCTCGGGATCTTCACCCCCAACTTTGAGCTCCAAAGACCACCAAACCGAATCTAGAAGGCAGCCAAGCAACATTTAGAAAGGGACTGTTTAACTCACAATTTGATAGCCGAGATCCACAAATTGAGGGGGCCAGCTAGGTCCCTCGTGATCTATAAATGTTGAGGCCTCAACCTTCGTAAAAAGACTTTTGAAACTATTGTGTACTTTGCACCTCAGTGCTGCAGCTCTATTTTGTTCCTTTGTAGCCATTTTTGGCATGACTTTTATGATTATTTTTGGATAATGAGAAGCAGTTTGGTTTCCTATCAAATCTGAGTTTTTCATAGGAGCCAAAGCTCTCAGGGTTGGGCCCAACCTGATAGCCTAGGGACTTCTTTCTGTATTGTTACTTTTCTTTTACGTATCACGGTTTTCCTTTATGCATTTGAACATATTTCTGTTAAGTAGATTTGTTATGTTGCTGGAATAGATCATTGTTTATGAATGACATTGGTTTAGGTGCTTTGGTAGGATAATAACAGCAAAACCTCCAAGAAAATGGACAAACACACTCCTGGTTTCACCTCATCCTTATTGGATTTGGGGCTGGAATTGAGGAAACAGTGCTGCCTCACATAAACACTAGTTTGCTTGATTATGCAATCTTTAGTGTGCTTGTTTTATTAGCAGAGATTAGTCATGGGTTTGGACATCTGAAATGTTTCTTTGCATAGATGGTGTACAAGGTTTTCTTCCCAAATAAAGTTGCTGCTCATTTATGTTGTTGATGGTTAGACTAGACTAGTTCATGACTTGATCATTTGCAAGCCTTTGTTGATTTGATCAAGGTACATCGTGCAGGCATCTTCTTCCTTCTTTCATCCACCCAAAGTATCATCTAAGCCACATGTTCTGTCTCTTAGCTAAGTTTCTCGTTCCCCACCTATCCTTTTTGTCCATGAAACCTTACCTCCTTACTCATCATTGCCTTAGTGCTCTTCAAGCCAACTCAACCTTCTACACCTCTTCACCGATCCACCCACCAGTCCTTAGGCCATTTTTAGACCCCTATCCTACCTCCAGATCCATCCATGCACCTTCCCTCACTCATCCATCCCCTAGAAACTGATTTCCAAACATCCTGTAGAAATTCTAAAACATCCTGTAGAAATTCTGAAACATCCTGTAGAACCCCTACAGACTTCCTGTAGAAGCTCACAAGTGAGGTTTCCCGATAAAAAAACTTTGTGAAACTCTCGAGAAGAGTGTTAGGGACTCCTTAGACCCCCTCTGAACCTTTCCAACCTTTCCCAAGCACTCCTCTTCCTTGATCCGCCACTGCATAGGAAAGCACAGTTCAAGCATATGCATGTGAAAATCGACACTTATTCAAAAAATACAAAAAGATGCTTTCTTAGGACAAAGGTAGTTTAAACACGTCTTTTACCTTAATAGAAGTAATGGCATATCTTTCAGTAGATTACACTCTCATTTTTGCATCAGTAGGACTAGCTGGTAGAATTAGGGTTTGCTCGGGTTTGCACTTTCCTTCAGTTTTTCAGTCACTTTTCGCAAGTAGATTAGCTTCCTTTGAGTTAACTTTCATCCATCACTTAAAATCTTCTTCTAAGAGCCCATAGAAGTTGGCTAAAGCCCCTAGCGGACTTGTGCCAGTTGATCAAGTGATAGCTGCGGCAAGAGCTAGTACTTGTGCATACAGCACTGTCGTTTCCAAGTTTGTTACGAACAACCGGGTTGATAAAAGTAAAGAAAGGAGTCCCAGGAGTTGCAACATTATTGCTGCAATACTGGAGCCCACCATCTTTTTGGCGCCGTTGCCGAGGAAGCGTTAGAGTATTGGTGATTGTTGTTTTTCTTCTATTTTCCACTACAACCTTCTGCTAAGTAGTTTATTTCATTTCCATTCTGTAATTTCATTTCCGCAAAAGTAGAGTAGACATTTCCTACTTTCATAGATTAGCATTTCAATTCTGCAAGAGTAGATTATAATTTCAATTCTGCATTCACAGATTATCATTTCAATTCTGCAAGCGTAAATTAGCATTTCAATTTTGCAAAATAGATTAGTCCGTTCCTGCTTTCATTTCAATTCTGCATTTTCCTTTCAGTAAGATAGTTAGTTGCAGTTCAATCTATTCTCATTTTGCAAGTACAAGAAAAAATACAAGAAAAAGTCTTTCCATTTCATGCCTCGTAGGAACAGAGATAAAACCGGCAAATTCTTACCCAACACCCCCACCACATCACTGAGTCAACCTTCTCTTTTCTCTAGTGACAGTGAGCTAGAAGACCCTGTAGGTGAACCTCCTGAGATATACGAAGATCCTATAGCAGAAGAAGAGTTAGGAAACATTCCATCTGAAGCCATGGCTGAAAACCGAAATGGTAGAAGAGAAGACGAGAGAATAGAGGGTGCCTTTCCCATCTGAGAGACCAACGGAGACATGAAAATGAAAAACATAAGTCCCTCTGCGCTACCTCATTTCCATGGTCTGACTACTGAGGACCCTGATACCTTCCTGTTTGAGTTTGTTGTCCTTTGTCGAACTTATGACTATGCTGAGGATGAGCAAAAGCTGAAACTCTTTCCCTCTACCCTCAAGGATGCAGCATTACACTGGTTCATGGGGTTACCTGGAAACAGTATCACCACTTGGCCTCAAATGCAACAAGCTTTCAACGCCAAGTACAGAGACTACTGTAGGTCCAAGGAAACTAAGGGGGAAATCTTTCGGATGACCATGGGCAATGATGAATCTTTGGAAGACTATGAGTAAAGGTTCCAACTCAGTTATAAACGGGCCAGGTGCACACTTGACCCGGAATCTCTGAAGTTGGTTCTGCTCCGAGGAGTCCTTGAAGACCTTCTGGACACCCTTAACCTGTTGGCTGGAGGAGGCATCTACCAACTACCTTATGAGGACATAAAGACCGTGTTTAGAAACCATTCTAGGGCGGCCCGGAAGAGAGGTAGGGGGAATCATTTCTCAGCTAGTACCTCTTTCTCCAAGCATGAGTTTTCTAACCAGATGGAAGACCTTAAGAGTGAAATGAGACAGACCATTTCCATGCAACTTGATACCTTTTGAATTCAGCAGAAGAAAGAAGAAGTTGAGAGGGCTTTGGCCATTTTTTGTCCTAGATGCACAAGGAAGCACCCCAAGAATGAGTGCCCATTACACTCAGTAGAGGTATGTCTCGTGTGTGAGGAAGACCATCCAACCAACCAATGCCCTACCTTGCCTGGATTTAAAGCCATGTACCTAGGGACCAAGGTGGCTATTGAACCTCTCTACTTCCTCAACCAAAGGAGGCCTCATGGACCCAGACCTTATCAGCAGGGAATGCAAGGGTCATCCAAAGCTTATTACCACCCCAACCAACCTGCTCATATGCCTTCTTGGGGTCCCCCTACTCATCCTTCCTGGTCCGCACCTCCTCCATGGTCTTATCCATCTCCATACCAAACTCAACCTCCTTCTCACTCGTTTCACTCTCATGCCAAGCTGCAACCTCAGTGGAATGTACCTCAACCGGGGTGGAGGTCCCAATACAACACTCCTCCTTCCATTTTGCCTCCACCACCAACTCAACCTCAACCATTACCTCCTGCTCCTCCAAGACAACCCCAGATGCCTGCTCAACCGAACCTGAACCCCAACAACAAAGAGGCCCAACAGGTATATACTGGGGAGACAACATGCCCTACATATGCGGTGGAGATCCAGGAGATCAACCTGTGATCTGGGAAAGTCCTTCTAGAACACCAACCTCCTCCCTTAGAAGAGGAGGAAGAGAGACAGGAGAGTGAACCCCAAGCCATTCCACCCTTTCCTGAGCGACTCACAGCGACCACACAGCCCAACCCAGAGGAGGATGAGCTTCTGGGAGAACTCAAGTAGTTGTGTGTGAAAATTCCACTTCTCCAGGCCATAAAAGATGTACCAATATACAACAAATTGATTAAGGAGAAGTGTTTCAGGCACCCAGGTAGGCGAAAGAAAGATGCCTCGACCATCAATGTCATAGGACAACTGTCCGATCTCATGTTGGGGCAAGTAATCTGTCTGAAGTATTTGGACCCTGGGAGCCCTGTAGTTGATGTCCACATCAATGGCACCATTATACCCCACACTCTGATTGACCTAGGGTTTTCCATCAATGTGATGACCAGGGACACCATGCTTAAGCTCAATCTTCAGAGTTCCCTAAGGAAGACCTTGACAGTGCTGCAATTGGAAGACCGCTCCACCGTGACTCCCGAAGGGATTGTGGAGGATGTCTTGGTCTCTGTTGACTCCTGGGAATACCCTGCAGAATTTTTGGTCCTCCAACCTAAGGCAAAACTCACAGGTTATCCCCTCATTTTGGGAAGGCCTTGGCTGGCCACTGTAGATGCGTACATCAGCTGCTAAGCCGGAAGCATGACCATAAAAAATGGGCCTATGTCATAACAGCTGGTCCTATACCCTCCTGCCCAACCGCTGCTAGAACATGACTTACCCCTCTGGTTGGAACAAGAAGAAGATGATGAGGTCTACTTTGCACCATTATGCACAGTAGAAGCCAACAAGGGAGGTCCTCCAACCGAGGATGATTTGATTGAAAATTTAATCCAAAATCCTCCCCCTAGTGAGCTATCCTTGGAAGAATTGGTGGAAGACACCCAGGCCAATGCTTTAGTGGACTTAGGTGCCACTAATACGACCACCCCCAGAGTCAAGAATGTGGAGTTTGGCCCTGAGAAGACTTTGAAGATAAGCTCCTCTCTCTCTCCCTCTCAGGAAGAGGAGCTGTGTAGCCTCTTGACCCGCCATTTGGAGGCCTTTGCCTGGAGCTACAAGGAAATGAAGGGAATCCATCCCTCAATTTGTAATCATCATATCTACATCAAGGAGGACTATAAACCAGTCAAGCAACCTCAGAGGAGGATGAATCCAACCCTCAAAGACATTGTTAAAGAAGAAGTGCAAAAATTGTTGGATGCGGGATTCATCTACCCTATCTCGGATAGAAAATGGGTTTCCCCTCTGGTGTTGGTGCCCAAGAAAAATGGGAAATGGAGAATCTGTGTGGACTACAGAGAATTGAACAAAGCCACCAAGAAAGACCACTTCCCTTTACCTTTCATAGATCAAGTGTTGGATGGTCTGGCAGGGAAGAGGTTTTTCTCTTTCCTAGATGGGTTCAGCGGGTACAACCAGATTCAAATCGGCCCGGAGGACCAAGATAAGACCACTTTCACTTGTCCATGGGGTACCTTTGCCTACCATGTTCTCCCCTTTGGGCTATGTAATGCCCTTTCCACTTTCCAGAGGGCTGTGTTAAGCATATTTTCTGAGTTGGTCCATGATTCGGTAGAAATATATATGGATGACTTTACTTCTTACGGGTCTAGCTTCCAGGAAGCCTTGTCCAACTTGGGAAAAGTTTTGAGCAAGTGCCTTGAGATGAACTTATCCCTCAGTCCTAAGAAATGTGATTTCCTGATGACTGAAGGGACCGTGTTAGGCCATACTATTTCTCGCCAGGGGTTACAGGTGGATCCCAACAAATTTGCTATCATCAAAAGGGTCCCAGCTCCTCAAAAGGTGAGAGATGTCCGGAGTTTCATAGGCTTAGCAGGATATTACCACAGATTCATTAAAGACTTTAGTAAGCTAGCCTCGCCATTGTTTGGCCTCTTAGAAAAAGATATTGAGTTTAAATGGTCGGATGACTGCCAGAAGGCTCCGAATGAGTTGAAGGATAAGTTGGTGTTTGCTCCAATTCTGAGAGGCCCAAACTGGGCCCTACCTTTCCACATCCACACTAATGCCTCGAACAAAGCCATAGGGGCGGCCTTAGGACAAGCTGAAGAAAAACTCCCATATGCTATATACTTTATCAGTAAAAACTTATCCAATGTAGAAATGAATTATACGGTAGATGAGAAAGAGTTGCTGGCTGTGGTCCATGCCCTGAACAAGTTCCGACACTATATCATTGGCTATCAAACATTTGTACATACTAACCATGTTGCAATCCGATATTTAATGAATAAGCCTGATGTGAATGCTCGTATTATTAGATGGTTACTTTTGTTGCAGCAGTTTGATTTGACCATCGTTGACAAACCAGGTAAAGAAAATGTTGTTGCTGACTTTTTGTCTAGAGTGAATTTGACTGCAGGTGAAGAAGAAATAGTGGATGACCAGATGCCAGATGAGCATCTGTTTGCTATCTCAGTACTCTCCCCGTGGTTTGCTGACATAGCCAACTACCTGGTCTCTGCACAGTTCCCTCCGCACTTATCCTCAAAGGAGAAGAGCAGAATCGTGAGAAAAAGTGCCTCATCCACTTGGATCAGGGGCAACTTGTTCAAACTTGGCCCTGATCAGATCTTAAGGCATTGTGTAAGGGAGGAGGAAGTCTTTGACATCCTCCTAACTTGTCATGATGGGCCTTGTGGAGGACATTTTGCAGCCAAGAGGAGTGCCTTCAAGATTCTATAGGCAGGCTACTATTGGCCCACTCTTCATGAAGATGTCAGAAGATATATCAGCCAATGTTTGACCGATGCCAAAGGATGGGGAAACCGACCCCAAGGGTCGAAATGCCTCTCCAACCTTAAGTGACTCTTGAGCCATTTGAGAAGTGGGGTATGGAATTTGTGGGCCCTATCAACCCTCTTTCAAGGCAAAAGTCTTACATCATAGTGTGCACAGATTACTTGACAAAGTGGGTAGAGACCAAAGCAATCAAAGCAGCAACAGAAGAAAAGGTGACTGAGTTTTTAAGAGAAAAAATTTTCTACAAATTTGGCTACCCAAGAGAGTTAGTCAGCAATCAAGGAAGTCAGTTCACCTCCAATTTGATTGAAGACCTGCTTGCTCATCACAAAATCAAGCAGAGGACTTCCACCCCATATCATCCTCAAGCGAATGGGCAAGTGGAAGTCACTAATAGAGCATTAGAGGGGATATTGACTAAGGTGGTGAGCAGTAGCAGAAGGGATTTTTCAGATCACCTGGTTGAGGCCACTTGGGCCTACAACACCACTTGGAAGACCACAACCAGCTTCACACCCTATGAGCTAGTCTATGGGAAGAGAGCTTTGATGTCAATCGAGTTTGAATACAACACATTGAGGATGGCAACTCAGCTGGACCTAGATCTCAGCCATGCTCAACAAGAAAGGTTAATGCAGCTGAATAGGTTATACGAACTTCGAATGCAGGCCCTCCTCCACTCAAAAGTGACTCAACTTCAGAGGAAGGTGTGGCATGACCGGCACCTCAATGAAAAACAATTCCAGCTAGGAGATTGGGTGCTGCTATATGATTCCAGACATAAGGATTTCAAAGGGAAGCTGAGAACGAGGTGGCTAGGACCATATGCAATGCAAAAGTGTAATGACAATGGTTCCATCCTTATCTGGACTATTGATGAAGAAGCCATCCCCATGCTCGTCAATGGGCATCGACTAAATATCTACAGGAAACCTCTTTCGAGGCAAGAGTTCATCAAAACCATGGAAAAATCAGTGCTGGTCATAGAGAAGGGTTCTGCCTCTGTTTTGGGCACACCCTGAGCATCATTTCATATTCAAAAAAAATAAATAAATAAATAAAAAAGAATGTAGTAAAAAAGATCCTTGGGTGAAAACCTTTCTGAGGCGCCCAAGGCAGGTGGTAGGTGTGAAAACCTCATTGAGGTGCCCCTGCTGTCTCTTAAAAAAAAAAAGAGAGAGAGAAAAAAGAAAAAGGAAAAAAGAAGAAAAAAGAAAAAGAAAAGAGAAACAAAAAGAAAAAAATAAGCTAATCTCTGAAAGTGTTGCAGGTTGCAGGTATATAGCGCACCAAAGGAGGACTGTCAACTCAAAGACAAGCGTCCCTATCAAGCTACCAGACAACCTCTCATGCACACCCACCATGAACACTCATTTTTCCAAAGTTTGGGCACAATCGGATCATGGTTCGGCCGTCTACAGGAAGTTACAGGACTTTCTATAGGAAGTTTTGTATTTCTACAGGAAACTTCCTGTTGAACTTTTGGACGGGCCAGAATCGACTGCAGGGAAGGGTTTGGAGCTTGAAGTCGGGTGAGGAGGCATGCACCCACCCTTTTCTTCCATCCTCCACTCGCTTCACCTCTTTTCACCACCGCCACTCCAATTTGAGTAAGCATACCTGCATATGCAACCAGAACTATGTTTTCAAATAAGGAAAATTGTGTTTTTTTTCAATCTCAAAAATAAGGTCTTTTGAGGTCCAAGCACTCACCTGTTTAGGCGACCTCAAGACCTTTCACCTGTGCAACGTGACTCGAATTATGTCATCATGCACCCTAGGAGGAGAAATAGCTACAGGATGTCCTACAGGAATCCTGTAGCAGCTGATCCAGCTGGAGTACCTACCACGAAGACACCAGCAGCTCGCAGAACCGGTGCATGCCATGTTCACCACCAGAGGAACAGGTCTCCAAGACTCACAGCCAGTAGCAGCCAATGCAGGGAAGCTCCAGCACTTGAACGCTATGCAGCAGCACGCAGATCCAGCATCCCGCATCTTAAAACCTGGAAAGAACCACGTCCACGCCCACACAGGTAAGTAACTAACCTTATTTCATCCAATTGCATAAGCTATACTTTGAATATGCAAAACTGTGAAAATGGGTGGATTGAACAAGGTTGGTTGGCACTCAACTGGCCACCACAGCTAGTCAAGCGGCCTTGTAGGATCCGAACTGGATTGATTATGCCGAAAGGGTGGATAATTGGCATGTGGGAGGTGTCCAGTCAGGAAGAAGCGGAGGTATGACAAGATTGGCGACGGTAAATACAGAGGAGAGAATTCAGTGGTCAGGGGCACGTTAGGGAATGATTGCAGTGACGTCAGCCAATGGATCATCAGGGACAGTTCACCCCCGCGCCATGAATTCCATAGCAATTCGAAATCGGTCGGTTGATACTTATGATGCACTGCAGTCATTTATGAACACAACCGTTTTTCAGCCGAATGTGTGTCCTCCTCCTCTGCAAGTGGTTAGCTCGAGTTTTCGGCCTGTTCAAACATCCTGATACCGCTCAGAGTGGTCCTGCGCTACCATAACCTCCTCCAGAAGCTGAGAACAACTTCTACAGGAAGCTGCACTACAGGAAACTCGGCATCCGAAGCAGTGCGGACTGTTCACGTCGAGGGTGGCGAATTTCAGCGAGGTAGGCAGAATTCAACCTCCCCATGCAAAAAAATTCCAAAGGTGGTGAATTCGACGTAGTGAAGGGGGTAGAGAAATTTGAATGCAATTCTGTTTGAAGTTTTCTGTATGTCGCTGCCGAAATCGTCTTAGTAATCTGCATGAGAAATTTCCTCCACGCGTGAATGAAAACTCCCTCCTGTAGAAAGTGATACCCTGTCAAAACACTGTTAAAATTGTAAATTTTTGGTGGCTATGTGTATAATGGAGACGTAGCTCTACGCTCCGTGTGAAAAATTCCCGAAATTCTCCTTCTATATATGTGAGCAGGCAAATTCAGCACAGGGTAATCGACCAAAGATATCTTTTTTTTACGCTCTGAGGAGGGAATCCACCCAGAATTCCCAGTCTGCGTGAAAACGCGAGCAAACACAGAGTTTTACCATGCCGGGTGGGTTCATTCGAAAAGAACCTTCGGACTCAAAGAAATTACGGGAAACCCCTGAGGTGGTGGACTTGTTTTCCCATGCACAATGGATGTCATTTTGTGACAAGCTCCAAGGTCACGACGATGAAAATTGCGGAAGAATTCCTTCGGTCCCTAAAGCCAAAGTAAAAAACAATCGCCGTTGTCAATTTCAGAGGACTGACCCTCAGACTCACCCTACAGCTGATCAGCAGGGTAAATGATCTTCCAATGGGGGTGCCTTGGGATAAGAAGGAGAGGAAGCTGGGTCAGAAGGATAAGAAAGAATTTTTCTTGCCAGAAGAACAATTCTCAGAAGATAAGAACGGAGTTCGGAGGACTAGCCTACGACCTTTCTAGAGTGAAGTCAGCCTCCAAATTATGAAGTATATTATGTGTGAGGGGTGATTTAGCATCATATATGGTTATCATTTTCGGCTGCTCACAGAACTCAGACACCACATGGACCTACCCTCAGAACAAAAATTGAGCATTCCTTATTTCCTCCTGCAGTCCATGACTGAATGTGCCACCAAACTCAGAGAGGGGACACCAGACTAGCTAGCTCATCATGGGCTTATTAAG